>NAGG01001076.1:0-25949 GCA_003031705.1 Calonectria naviculata | reverse complement strand
GACTAGTGGCGGGTGCAGGGAGGCGACGGGTGTGTCCCATTATTGATCGCCCTGTTTCGGGCCTACCGGTGAAAGCTGGCTGCAGGGAGCCCATGAGCCCATGGCCGGGGCTGGCTTCGAGTCGAAGTCGAAACCGCCGCGAGAGCCGACGATTCGTCCACCTAATCCCGCGTGCGTGAAGTTGCGCCGTTGCATCTCGGGTGCGCGCAGGCCATTGGGCGGGAGGGACCGCCACCAGAGGCACGCCGGGACCTTTTTTTTCGAACTTGTCCAGCTGGGCCTTCGGGGGCTGAGGTTAGTGTGCGGGTATCGTCCCTACGACTTCTAGAAGGCCCGCCGATCAAGGCCACACATACAGAATGCGGAGGAGCTTGCTTCTTCTTTCGCCTCATCATCCATTGACATTTCCACGGCTAATCCGAAAATGGTTGCGTCGTTTTGACGCTCATCAATGCGGGTGCGATGCCTGCCGCCTGTTCGCCAGTTCTATTGTTAGTGAATTTGCAGCTTCCCGTCGCCGTGACTCGATGGCAAGGGAGACGGACGAATGGCGGGCAAGGAAGGGTTCGACGATACACACACACACACACACGGGATGCGCTGTGTCAATCTCCCGCGAGCCCGACCCCTCTGCCGCCCCCGACTTTTGGCGCCCGCCCAGGGGTTGTGGTGTTGTTGTGGTGGGTGATGGCTGGATACCAGCCTGCATGAGGCATTGTGTCCCGAAGGCCATGCAAGTCCAGGTTGTTCTGCAGCGAACGTCATCAGCCGATAATCGTAGCTCAACGGTACTTGAAACTCGTAGTCTTTAACATCCTTCGTCCCGTCTCCGTCCTTACAGTTGGTTCCTGTTGTTTCTTCTCTGCGCTGCTCTCACCTCTTCCCCCCCGTATGGTGACGGCCCGGTCAACGTCGACCACCGTTTCGAATGGTTCAACACTCCCATCCTCTTGCCAGCCAACATGCCTGTTATCGACGGCGTGACAACCCTGTTGGATGCCCCGGCGGGCTACATGATTGACTTTGATCACCCACAGAGGCTTGCCGTGCCCGAGGTCTACTATGTTGCGGCGTTCCTGTCGGCGATTGCCTTTGTCTCCTTTGCCCAAAGAATGTATGTCAAGTTCTGCCTTGTTGGCGGGCTAGGAATTGATGATTGTAAGTTGATTCAGAAAATTTTTCTTGCTGTTGTGCACGTTGGTCGCGTCATGGCCGTTGACCCCCTTGCACCACCTGCATGCGTGTCTACCACGATGGAACTTGGTTGAACGGCAGAAGAAACACGACACATGCAGAATTGAGACAAACTAACTGTCACTCTAGTTCTTCTAATTTTTTCTTACGTGAGTAAATTCGTAAACAACGTCAAGTTCGAATCCCCTCGCATCGATAAGACGGAAGCGACTGGGTGGATCAGTGGACTTGACAGAAGCCAACAAGAGACAAACTAACCTGGCACCTGCAGCTGACATCAGTGGCAACCATAGGACTCTGCCTTCGTAGGTTTCCTCGCCCGTTGTTGGAGATTTGTGCTGACCCTAACCCTAGACATGTTTGCCCTGGGGGCTGGAGGAGTGCATGCTTGGGAAATCTCCATTGAGAAATTCAACGTATATCTGCTGGTAAGTTTAATCTTGTATTTTTGTCGCAATTCCGAGCCGTCGTATTTTTCATTTGAGTTTTGCGTGTAATTCATCGGTCCCGTCAGGATGTTTATTTGGCCGCCTTCATCTACGTCGCGTGCGGCTCATCAGCGAAAATCGCCCTCCTTATATTCTATCTTCGACTTTCCCCCCAACGATGGTTCAAAATAGCAACCTGGGCCACGATAGTTTTGGTTGCCGGATACTCGATCGGACTCTTTTTCCCCCTTGTCTTCGCCTGCCGACCGATGTCAATGAATTGGGATGTCACAAACACCAGCGGCAAATGCCTCAATCGACCCGCCATGTATATCGCAACTGCTGTCGCCAACATAGTATCCGATGTTGTCTTGTTTATTCTTCCAATTAGAATGGTTATGCAGCTGCAGATTCCCAAAAGACAAAAAATTGGCTTACTCGTCATCTTCTGCGTCGGGTCCATGACGGTCGTCACATCCATCGTTCGCGTTACCCTACTGCCGTCGCTGTTGACAGATCCTGATGCAACATGGGTGGTTTCTTGGGCCAGTGTTTGGATGTGAGCATGAACTTGTTTCCTTGCCGAATCGCAAAGCTAACTTGGCCTGCTTAGTATTGTTGAGGCCAATCTCATCATTATCTGCGCGTCGACGCCGACTCTTAGAAAGTTTTTCAAGCACGTTGCTCCAAAAATTATTGGAGAGTCAAGATATGGAAGCAAAACTAGATCCGGGGACAATTCCAAGCTCCCTCCTAGTCGAACGGTAATACCGTCATCTCATTCTCGTCGCGAACGCCAGCGCTATGGCCCATTTGACGAGGAAGAGGGCTGCGGAAGTGACTCAATTACTATGGGCCACCTAAATGTACAAAATGACCTTACAATTATGGGCGGACAGAACGGAGATGTCTCCAGCTGGTCCGATAGCGATTCGGAAAAGGCAATCGTGGGGGGCACGAACAGAAAGGCCATTCTCCAAACAACAACAGTGACAGTGGAATACAGCAACAGCAGAGGTCGATAAACGAGCAGAGGGCATGATACATGGGAATGGGGATATGGGTTACGGTATGGCGCATGGTTCGGCGTTTTGAACTGTTGCTGGCTGCTCAGGAAGAGCGGGGTTTGGAAACATTATACCTCAGTATGCTTTGTAATCTTTTAGAATACCACAATTTTGTAGTTTATTGATTGGAAGAGTCTAACTGGTTTTCATGACGTTGTGGTTTCTTTTTCAGGGGCGGAGAATTCCCTCAAAAGGTTATATTATTCGGAGATGGATATAGAATGGGAGAACTACCTAAAGGAAGGGCTTCGCAATCCAAATTGGGATGGCGGCTTTCGTGAACGTAATGGCCTGCTCAATTGGGATAGCTTCGCGGGATGTTGACTGTAGGTGAGATCAGATGCCAGGCAACTCAAAAACACAAAGCCGTTACAATGACGGGCAAACTCTTGTCAAATAATCTAGAAAATTTCGTGCAATCAATAAAGCTAGTTGGCAAAATAAAATTTCTATCAAGGGGCTTTATTAAAGGATCCATTTGACATGTTGTCCGTGGGTCTGTTTGGCGAGTGCCAATCAAGGTCGCCTGACGCTGGCACCACGATTAAGGATCATGAATCGATTAATAAAGTCAACTAACCGAGGCCCGGATACACTGGAGAAGTAATTACACATGGTCTCACCGAGGTAAGTTTCGATATTACATCTGCTCATTCCTTTATTGGTCTTCTCATATCGCCCATTGAGCCACCCACCTCATTCCATAAGTGCGACGAGGTCCGCGAAGCCTCCGAAAACGACCTATCAATGGACCTAAGCGAAGCAGAACTAGTGCGTGATAGAGTGATCAACTTCCAAGATATTTCATGGATATATGTCGCCGAGCTTATCTAGCGTCCACGGAGAATGTTCCCTTTTCGCGGATAATCCCTGATTATTGGCCATCGCAAAACCTGATTGGACTAGTTGCGCGGGACAAAAGGCTCGGTCGGCCTCCCTCCGCACGCCCTGTTGCTGTCCCAAAAAATGGCCTGCACATGACCTCACGACACCATCAGAACTATGGCCTGCATCGCCGGTTTAACTTCACCCGTCGTCGCTTGTGACGTGAGGTTGCATCAGAACCACGCCTATTCTTGAACAAGCCGTCGCTATCACAACCCGGTCCCAGTGCGGCATTGATCACCGCCCCACATCGTCATCTCGAGAAGCAAAACGAGACGGCTCGAGGGCCAATAGCTCGGTAATTATACATTGTTGACTCAATGGCCCAGCTCGCGTATGGTAGTTGATACATTGAACACGGGAAAGTAGTTGAGACTTAAAATGAGATGTTTTCCGCCTCTGGTCCCGAAGTTGTGGTCGCTCCTTGTATGCTGTGCTCTTATAGAAGCTTGATGAAATTAGCCTGATTAAGCTCACGGGTGCCGAATCAACATGGCGTTTCGTTTATCAGGTTGCTCTAACCTAATTTTGCTTCGGCAAACCCTTGTCGTTGTTATTCCCATCCTACTCTTTCTGTTCTTCACTGTTGCAGGTGCTACACCAGCACCCTCAGGGCGAAGGTCAGATGGAGGAACCCCAAAGATCACGCCAAGGGCTCAAGGCGACAAACATCTAATTGGCGTGGGAAAGGGAGACATAACCGGTCCAGTGGTTAGTGTATTTTTAACTAATGAGAAGTATAAGTTCTAACGTTTCTTGAGGTCGAAATTACAGTATGCCCGTCTGTGGCTCCACTCTCCCCAGCTTTCACTAACACAACTAGTTTGCCGGATATGCTGATATGGATCAAGTGGGCTCGGGCCTCCGACAGCGCATTTACAGCCGGGCATTCATCGTAGCAGACGTAGATAACCCAGATGATCGTTTTGTGTACTTGGTTCTGGATACCCAATCGGGTGACACGGCTGTGCGACGGGGGATTCTGGATGGACTTGCGGCTCTCGGCTCCGAATATTCAGTGTACACCCAGCACAATGTTGCAGTGACGGGAACGCATTCTCATGCGGGACCAGGTGGCTGGTTCAACTATCTCCTACCTCAGATCTCCAATTTGGGATTCAGCAAGGAGAGTCTCAAGGCAATTGTCGATGGCGCCGTGCTCTCCATCAAACGTGCCCATGAGAGCCTAGAGGAAGTATGCGCCACAAACTTGATTCCCTCGAAATGATTCTGACTTGTTTTAGGGATACATAGATGTCAACACCGCAGAAGTGAGTGATGCTGCGATAAACAGGTCACTTTGGGCATACCGTCATAACCCCGAGGCAGAGCGCAACAAGTACGGAACCGAGGTAGATACAACACTTACTCTAGTGCGGTTCAAGAGAGCATCCGACAGCAAGAACATCGGCGTCCTTACATGGTTACCAGTCCATGGGACTTCGCTCCTAGGAAACAACACTCACGTAGCAGGGGACAACAAGGGAGTTGCGGCATGGATGTTTGAGAGCGCAATGGAAGACGACGACTCGGCCGCTGACGGTTTCGTGGCTGGCTTCAGTCAGGCGAACGTTGGTGACACAACACCAAATACTCTTGGCGCCTATTGTGATGATGGATCTGGAGACCAGTGCAGTCTTGAGAACAGCACATGTGCGGATGGAAAATCTCAATCCTGCCATGGCCGAGGACCCGAGTTTCGAAAGCTTGACCTCGGTGTTTCAAGCTGCTACGAGATTGGGCGTCGCCAATACGTCGGAGCTCGAAAGGCATACGTAAGTTTTTAGCCGACGAATTGGGGAGCCGTTGCTGATGAGTAACTAGGACAGCATGGGATCCTCGTCGACGCCCGTTGTGGGCTCGACTGTGAAGAGCTTCCACTTCTTCCACGACATGTCATTTTGGGAATTTCGGTTGCCAAATGGGACCACCGCCAAGACCTGTCCCGCCGCATTTGGCTATTCCTTTGCTGCGGGTACAACCGATTGGCCGGGCTTCTTCGACTTTACGCAGAGCGACTCTGGAGAGCCAGACGCGAACCCGCTGTGGGCAGCCGTATCGGGGCTCCTTAAGACGCCTACAGCGGAGCAGAAGGCGTGCCAGCAGCCCAAGCCCATCCTCTTGGACGTCGGCGAACTTTCCCAGCCTTATGCATGGACCCCTAATATCGTAGATGTCCAGGTGCTTCGCGCTGGCCAACTGGTCATCATCATCAGCCCCAGCGAGGCCACGACTATGAGCGGGCGGCGATGGAGGAGCGCAGTTGCCGAGGAGGCATCCAGTTTTCTCAGCAATGACCCCATTGTCGTCCTGGGAGGACCGGCCAACACGTACGCGCACTACGTATCCACCCCTGAGGAATATGATGTGCAGCGCTACGAAGGTGCATCGACGCTCTACGGCCGGCATGAACTGGATGCGTACATTAACCTGACCGTGTCTAATCTGGGATACCTCGCGCCGGATGCCACTTCACATCCCGACCAGGGGACCTTGCCTCCGGACAACCGCGACAACTCCCTCTCATTCATCACAGGTGTTGTGTACGATGCCGCACCGATCGGGTCCTCATTCGGGCACGTCGTATCTGATGCCGAGTCAGGCTACAGCGTTGGCGACATTGTCAATGTAACATTCCAGGGAGCGAACCCCCGCAACAACCTTCGCTTGGAGAAGACGTTTGCTGCAATCGAGAAAAAGATTGACGGCAAGTGGACACAGGTCAAGGATGACGCCGACTGGTTCCTGGTCTATTCCTGGCGGCGCACCAACTGGCTCCTGGGGTACAGCGAGGTGGACGTCACTTGGGAGACGGGCGGCAACGCGGAGGCGGGCACGTACCGAGTCAAGTACTACGGCGACTCGAGGAGCATCCTGGGGTCCGTTTCGGCATTCGAGGGGACTAGCGGCGAGTTTGTCTTGAGCTGATTGATGGTTAGCCGAGAAGGTTTTCGCTAGGCGCGCTTGACCTGCCATCGGGAATATCTGGCCTCGCGGATTTGGCGATCCGCGATGCTAGCGGAGCGTCTGCCCCTGGGCGACGACGACGTGAGGCCCGCGGTAGGGCTTAGACCTCAGGCTTTTTAGGGGGCCGAAGTGGGCGGTCCGGCTGTTGGTGAGCGCTCTTGTAGGGGTTCCTTTAGGGGATGACGGGGCAGCTGAACCCGGGCGCCAAGGACCCTGGAACGGATCCGTTGAACCCGGGCCTTCGCCGCTTCCCATTGGCCGTAGCGTGTGTGTAGTCTGGGGGATGATGTGCTGGCCAGCCCCGCTGATCGTTAGTCTTCTTTCAACGACTCATTGCCTCCGTTTCATCAGCGCCGATCTAATCTTGCACTTTCCCAATTGTCTTCCTTGCATGCCATTGCTCAAAAGGGCTAAAAATTTGGACCCTGCCGTCTATTACTACTATTGTGGACGCTTATGTACGCACAGACGGGCCCCATCGCCGCCGGCTCCCGTCACATGATAGCTTACAACTTAGAGATTCCCTCAGCCACCCTAGCGACGTCGCTGGCCCACGCAGCCTTGATCATATCGGCAGCCTTCTCGCCAATCCCGTAGGCGGGCATTTGCGTGTGGCCGTTGTTCAGGAGGGGCATGATACTACAGTCCGCCACGCGGAGGCCCTTGACACCCTTGACCCGGAGCTCCTCATTGACTACGGAGCTTGGGTCCGAAGCCTTGCCCATGGCGCAGGTACCGGCGGCATGATAGCCTGTGGGGACTGGGTTAGCAGTGACATCTTTTTGCTTGCCGCGGTGGGGGGACTCACATGTTGTTGCTTGCTCCTTCACATAGGGGATCCAATCCTCTCGAGTCTTGAACTGGTGATGAGTGAGATCTCGTGGCCAAGAGCCCTTGACAATGTCCTTGGTGCCAGCACCCTCCATGATGATCTCGTTACCGAATCTGCATGCCTCAGCCAGAACCTCGACATCCAAGGGATCAGCAAGGTAATTGCAGTCCACAATTGGGGTGGCGGTTGGGTCTGCGTTGCGAAGTGTGACTGTGCCTCGCGACTTGGGTGCGAAGAGCTCAGCAATCATACTGAATGCGTGCTGACCATCACCAGGGAACTGGTCATATTGCTTAGGGCCTCCGTAGCATTCAGTTGTGAAGAACTCAATGTTAGGCTGGTTTGGGGTCAACCCCATAGGGTCACGACCCTCGTCTCGGGGAGCAGAGTTCCATAGCTCCGAGTCAGCCAAGCGCTCATCTAAACGGGCATAGGCAAAGATGCCAAAGGGGAAGGTTGACAAGAATCCCTCCTTCTTCTCCTTCCAAAGCGCGTATGACTTTGCAAACGCGTCTCCGTGGTAGACCAGGTGATCGGTGGTCAGACCAGGCTTTTCTGTTTCGTAAAACATAAACACAATCTAGATGTGAGATTAGCAAGTAGCCCAACCTGGCGGTGCGTATTAGCTAGACTTACAAGATGGTCCTGCAGATTCTTGCCAACGGCAGGCAGATCGACCAGAGTGGAAATGCCATGCTTCTCGAGTTCGTCCCTGGCGCCAATACCAGAGCGGTTTAGAATGTTGGGGCTGCAGTAGGCTCCGCCTGAGACGATGACTTCCTTTCGAGCCTTGAGATTGACTACAGTGCCATCGGCCTGGACGGCACGAACCCCAGTGGCCTTGAGCTCACCGTCCGTGCCCTTCTCAATAACGACTTTGTCGACGTGAGTCTCCACCATCAGATGCAGGTTGTCCCTTGGTGGAGCCTTGGTGATGAAGTCGGCGCCAGTAGTGCGGAGACCCTTGTGAACGGTTCTCACAGCGTGGCCGCATCCGTGCGGGTTGCTGCCGTGAGAGAAGATGTCATGGTCTAGCGGCAGACCCTTTGACACCATCGAATCCTTAATGAGATCCGAGATTGGCGCAAGGTCGTGCGGTGCGGTTTCAACTAGACCTGAATAGCCATGGGCTTCCTTCTTCTCGTTGAACCATGGCTTCCCGTGAAATGTCTCGGCCTAGGTCTTGGCATTAGTGCTGAAGAGAACGGCAACAAGAAAAAGCAAATTGTAGAATAAGCCGGTGGGTCCTCCCAAGCCAACGGTGAAGAGACGGCTTGAAGCGAGGCTGGAATTTTCTCACCTTGCTCATGGAGCTAAAGAATTCTTCGCCACTCCATCCTGGAAGAGCCCAGTCATCATAGTCTTGCTTGAGGCCACGAATACATAGTGTACCGTTGCACCCAGAGCAACCACCGAGGAACTTGCCTCGACTCAGCTTCACCTGACGGTCGTTGACGGCACTTCCCTTCTCAGAGATGATGTTCCAATCTGTCTCCTTGTCAAAGTTTTGTGACCAGCTAAGCAAGGGTGTCAGTAGTGACCCAGCCTCGTGGCAACTGTAGACTTACCCGCCCGCCATGTGGACGTTCTCTAGGTGCTCATTGTGCTGGCCAGCCTCAATGACAAGGACTTTGTTGTCGGGGTTCTCTGCAAGCCGCGATGCCACAACGCAACCGGCGGTGCCACCACTGTCGAAGAAGGCCGTTAGAACCAGGGGAGATTGATTGGAGGTCGCCGATCACATCCGAGCACAAAAAGGACCGGTTCATCACTTACCCACAGACAATAAAGTCATAAGACTCCGAGTCAGCCATAGTAAGATTATTAACAACGAAGAAAACACAAGGTTACAAGATTGCGGCCAATGATGAGGGATGATCGTGATCTTTCTCGTCAATGTTGGCCGCGCAAGAGCGCTTTATAGCCTTGGCCTGGGAATAAGTGGAATGCTGATGGCACCGTCTCCGACTCTAGCATCTCTAGCTCTGGACCAAAAAAGAAGGCCAGCCGCCCCAGGTGGTATCAACCGCAGTCCTAGCTTCTGCGACCATAACGATGCTGATACAAATACGACACGGTTCCAACTGGTCCCATCGGCCGCCTCCTAAGGGTCGGGCACGCATGTCAGGAACGTCACGACGCTCGACGGGAAAGATGTGCAAAAAGCCCTTGCCTCGACACGCAAGATGTTGGCTTGGCCGAGCGAGGGGATCCAATCGGATGCCGATCCCTCAACGTACCTTAACCAACAGCGTTACAGTTGGAAAGATGGGTGCAAGCCACCAACGCCACAACCAACAGCTAACAAGGTCCGGGTCCTGCGCTCCCCTTGCTAGCGCGGCTTCGCTGAGGCGGTAGGCATTCCATGCAGGATCGGCTCCCAAATGATCCGACCAGCTGTGTTTAGTCGGCCAAAACAGGCGCCCAAACAGACGCCAAAACACGGACGCCATCCTTGGGCTGGCGCGCCAGGTCCCACTTGTTTTGGCAGCTCGACGACTTCTTGAGCCATGACACATTCATTCTAAAACTGGAATGGATAACCACAAATGGCAGGAAGAGATGGGCGGGCTGCTCAATGGACGCACAGATGTGAAGCTATATAATAACGCTCTATAGCATCGCCCCATCGGATCCGCTTCCACCCACTATTTTCGAAAGACCCCAGTGTTCCAAAGCAACTGGGGCCCCCGGATTGTTCCATTCATGTGCCGAGATCCCCATATCCCGCATCTCGCAATGCAAAGACAGCGTACCCCGGGACCCCTGGCTGTCCAGTCGGGACCGCCCGGAATGGAACGTTGTAGACCCCGACTTGACTCAATACCCTGGTAGTTTAATTAGCCCATGTATCGATCTCGATGGCTGTAGTAGCCAGTATAGCACCCCGGTTAGCATAAACTAGTTGCAGTATCACAGTTGTATGGCACGCTCAGGGGAGCATGCCAAGCTGCGTCGAGGGACGGATAGGTGAGAGAAGAAGAGAGAGAATATCGAGTTGCCTCGAGACGGTCTGTGCCAACCACCTGCAGCTGCACTCATCTCTCACCTTCCCGCCTCTCGACCCACCGACTCAAGGGTTTAAGTGGCAATAAACAAGGGACCGTTCCATTGGCCTTAGAGAAGTCGCAGCTGATCGTTTCAGGTCTCCGCGGGACTCAGGGTCCTGTCTAGTCTTGGTGTCCCTTATAGCACATGTCTCCCTCGCCGTGCTTTTTCCATCGCTGCTAGCAGCCCTCGACGTACGTCCCCTTACACCACAAACTCTTCAGTGGGTGGGTGTTCAGTGAACAGACTTGACCATGCCTGCCGCGACTCCTTTTCAGAAGGAGGCTTGGACTGAATACGGAATTGGCACGCTGGTCCTGCTTCTTCGATACTTTGCGCGATGGAAAACGGTTGGATTCAAGGGCTGGCAAGGCGATGACCTGTTCGCGGTGCTGTCCCTGGTATTCTGGACTGTAAGCCACTCATGCACCAAGCCCACTGTTGGTCATTGCTGACGATTCTTCTTCATGCAGTCCGAGTTGGTCATGCTAGAACTCATCGGTAAGTGAAGTCCATGCTTGAGCACCAACAGCCAACAAACATATGCACATTCACAACAAGCCACTCCAAACACGCAACCCACCACAACACCTGATACATTTCACTATTTACGAAAGGATTTTCGAAATATCATAGCTGACTTTCCCAGGCCAAAATGGAACCAACATTGGCGTCACGAATGAGGTCAGCGCCACCATGACAGAAGAGGAGATCGAGAAGGCTATTTTTGGCTCGAAATGCCTCCTCGCCGGTTGGAACTTCTACGTGACATTGATTTGGTGCTTAAAGGGCACGATGCTTTGCTTCTACAGTCGCATGACGTAAGATGGTTGTATTGATGCCATGACAAACCTGCTGACAAACCATCTAGCCTTGGCCTCAAGCAGCAAAAGGTCGTCAAATGGACCCAATATGCAACGATGGTGGCTTACGTCGGCGTCATTGCGGTGATCTGGGGACATTGTACTCCTGTCCACAAAAACTGGCAAGTAAGGCCATATCCTGGTGGTAAGTGTAATGTGAAAAATGGGATAAGGGGGTGTTGTTGACTTGCGACAGACCAATGTACTCTTGCGGTGGCAAACTATCTGACACTTGTCGTTCTCAACATCTGGTGAGTTTCTTGATCTTGACATGTGAGACGGAGCTGTGATACTAACTGTGATTCTAGCACGGACTTTGTAATCGTTTGCATCCCGATACCTCTTCTCTGGAAGGTCAAGCTCAGCATCAAGAGGAAGCTGATAATTGGACTGTTGTTGTGCTCTGGAATTTTCATCATGGTTGCGACACTTTTACGCTGCGTTCTGTCACTCAAGGACATCTCGGGTATTAATACCAGTACCATTTGGGCCATTCGCGAAACAGTAAGTCGCCACACCTTTACGAAAAAGCACGACTCGGAATACGGCAACCTAGCCTCATGTACACCTTTATTATGTAATATTCTGACTTGTAACATAGTTTGTGGGTATCATTGCCGTCAACGCCGCCGCCATCAAGCCACTCTTCTCTGCCTCCCGCTGGATCGGCTCTAGCAAGGGAAGCAGTGGCAACTATAATTACAAATCGAGCGGATATGGGGGACACCCACTGGCCACCATCGGCGGAACCTCAGCAGCAGGCCCGAGCAACCATTCCAACCGTCACCGGACGATGGTGACCGACTTGTGCGACAACTCGAGCGAAGAGCACATAGTTCAGAAAACAGAATACAACACCAAGCCAGATTACAATGCATTCCAAAACAACATCCGAGCTAGCAGCACAGCCAGCGACGGGAGCAGTAATCAGGACGGCATCATGGTGACGAGGACCTATGAAGTGAGCCCTGGGAAGTCAACGTTGGATGTGTAAACATGGGAGACGATGTTTGTGGAATGAATGATGATGTACATAGGAGGTGGTCTCAATATTATAATAGCTTAGAGTATCTAAAATAAAGGAAAAATCTCGCGAATTAATTATTCTTCATGCTGCTATCGTGGACATCATCGCACCAAGTGAAACTTGCGATTTGTTTTTGTTCTTAATGACGATCGCTTGTGGACTATAATGAAATCGGTATGCTTAATTTATACCATCATTCACATGGCATGCTGTAAACGAACTTCGGTATTCTGTTCATTCATCGGATGACTATCTCCTTTTTAGATACTCAAGTACATTTTTCGAGGGCAAATACGATCCATGACACATTTTACCGTCGTCGATGCATTTCTTGGAAAACATCAAGTGCGCGGATGTTCTCCCAATTCTCATCCAAACCACCTTGAGACATGACTCGATCTACCATAGGTTGTTCCCTGCGAAACAGTTGGGCTTTATGTAGTAGTTCCCATATTAAGAAGCTGTAAGGAAGCCAGGCGGCAAATTCAAAGTCGATTATGGTCAATCGATTCGACGGATCGCTTGGGTCCGCCATGATGAAATTGCTGTAATGTAAATCACACCAGCACATCTTGAGCCCTTCGGGCACCAAGTTGACCCTCTCCGGGTGATTGCGAGGAGACGACTGTGAACATTGTTACCTTCTGCCACTTTCTGGTTCCATTGGAAGACCGACCTCAATGTAATGATTAATATAGTTCTGAAGGTCCTCCAGAGTTTTAAACTCTTGTGGTGCTGTGGCAACATAGGTGTCATCGCGTCCAAATACAAAATTGATAATCCGGCCACCTCCTTCTGGGCCCGGGGTGGTTTCCGCTGTCGGAGAAAGCGTGAGAAGAAAACAAATAAAATCCGCAATCTTATCTCTGAAGAGCCTGGCCTTGTCCTTATTTTCCTCAGAATCAATAGGTATAGCTTCGGTTAATGAAACACCAAGGGGATTTGTGGATGGCCTTTTGATATACTCAAGATCAAGCAAGACACGCTCCATGTTGACCCCTGAAACATACTCCATAACTATGAGGCCATAGTTACAGTCATAAATATCAGCCTCAATCCAATCATATACTTTGGGAATGTGAAATTTCAGCTTGAGATCGTCTCTTTTAAGCAACTCCTCCCGCACGTAGAATTGAGTGTTTGCTTCGCATCGCATCTTCTCTGCGTTGTGGCCGCACTTCACCCATACAGTGGCCTTGAAACCTTTCGGAGTGAAGCTAAAGCCTCTAGTGTGGTTTATCCATGCGCGCTCCCTGCCCTTTTCCCAATAGGCTATTGCCGCTGCAATGACTTCATCTTTATCGAGAATCCAATCGGGGTCCATGATAAATGAATGGAGCAGCTTCAATGTGTTCCTTCAGACTTCAAATGAGAGATATGCAACGAACAGAATGGAAGCATTCTGGGTGCTATTGCAAGAAACGTGGTAAAGAGTGACCAAATGTGTGAGAAGGATGCCATGTAAATAAGGAAAGGCGAATTCGCGCAGAGGTTGAAGTCTGAGCATGTGGGGTGTTGCTGCCTGGGGCATTAGAGACCCTCGGACTGAGCGTGAAGTTGGCTTGGTATCCCATTTATTCCATCCTCCGCCTGCCCTGACTGCAAACGCGTGCTAAGCCGGTAGAGAATTCTGATCCGAAAATTTGCATCCAGAAATGGCTTCTTTCTATTCTAGTCCGATTGTCGATTCTAACAATCCAGCTACTGCTCCTGTCGCTTCTAGATGTATCTGATTGATCCACTCGGCAACAGCTGCCATGGAAGTACCTTTTTCTTTTCCGGACCCACGGATATCGTTGGTACTGTCTTTTACTTCCTCGGTCTCACCAAACTCGTGGCTATTCCCCCCAAACCCCCAACAACCTTCGAGCCACGAGTGCTTGCTGGCTCCTGGGATGACTGAAACTCTTGGGTCTTGGTCTCCATTTACGTCATCCATGCAGTAATATGCCATTCGAATGGTAGCTTCTCGTGAAGCTTCCAGGTTCACTTCTTGGCACAGTTCAAGATGATCCGAATAGCTTACGTCGAACCCATCAGTTATGTTTGAGTCATATCTGTTAGTGTCCTTCCTGAACCCATACTGAACGTCACAGCGAGAGACGTATTTCGGTCCCTGTTTTTCCCTGATCCACCAGACCCAGCGTTGGTAGCTTCGTCTCGGGCGTTTCTCTAGATAAGGCCAAAGGTCGGGCTCAATCTCTCTTTTAGGGACGCTTCCAAAAGGTTGCCACGATAACGGGGACCTTGCTGTGTCTTGGAGGCGGAAGTTATAGCGATGCTTGAGAAGTTCAACTCGGGGCACATTGTCTTCCAACTCAGTGTAATCACCGGCCATTTCCTCATCAAGAAAAGATTGAGGTGAACCGGTCCACGCCGAAACAGTAATGTCTGGTGGTGAATATGATCCGTAGCCCCAGCGTTCCTCTAGAGTTCCCAGATAACGCACAATACGATCAAGTATAGCGGTATCTCCTAGAAGAAATATACCATGCCACCATAAAGCAACACGTGGTCGGTAGAACGCAAAAATTTTTGCAAGAAGATTCACATCCTTCGCGTCGATGATCGGTCGCAGTACACTGAGGATAGAACCTAGCCATGGGCTAACAACGTTACATTCAACTTCTGAGTGCCAGAATATGCTCCAAATGATAGACCCAATAGATTCTGGCTGCATGCTTAAAGGCATGTAATAACGAAGGTCGGCGATGTATTGCCGTATGGGCTCAGACTCAATTTGGGTGGCCCTTTGTGGCTTTCGAAGTGCGCTGATAGGGAAATGTGGCTGCAAATCAATATCATGCGAAAAGGGCAACGCAAGAGTCGCTATGAAGGCAGCCGTAACTGGTGATGATGAAACAGAATGCCCGTCCTCATCATTTCCTAGTGCAAAGCCAAGCAAGGCGCAGAGTTCTATGAGGAGCTCGGCTGCACTTTCTGAGCTAGGTGCTGTCTCTTGGGGAGAAGATGCGATAGCCTCGTCAGTGTAGATAGTAAATTGTGCACCTCCTGAACAGAAAGCAGACCAAGGAGTGAAGCCACCTTCTTTGCTGGCCCAGCCAGGTTTGGGAGCAAGAAGGGCGCATAACCACCTGACTAAGCTATGCGATGCGGATCCCAGATCGATATTAATATTGCCTTGGTCAGAGCGGCAATCCTTGACTGAGCTTGGTTTCAAGAAATTTGGTGTGTAAATCGGGGTTTTCTTCTGGAGTTCCCAAAACCGCACGGGAAATATGTAGGACCAGCAGAGTGTTAACAAAAGAAGGCCTCGTGGAGCAGCATGCCGTTGGTCGGTACAAAAGTCGGATGATGCAAGACATTCAATCGGTTTAGGAAATGAGAGATTGAAGCTCATTTTTGCACCATAGATATCCCATTCTTCACCCTGTGCATCGTCATCATCGTCCTTATTTGATATCTGCCACAACGGTCGCCCACTTAGACTTCCATATTTTGGAAGAGTGTCTGGTAGCGCAGGGGCATCTTTCAACATAATAGAAGGTTCGCCTAATTCCTTCGGAAAACAACCTTGCGAAAGAGACTTGGCCATGCCAACAAAATGCGACCAAGCTCCAAAACCTTTGCGGAAAACCCGGTCAATCTCTGATGAGCTAGGTATTAAAACATCCTGCTCGACGCCAATTAGTTTCTCTGTAGGATTAGGCGATGCCGTTGAGACTACAGAATCGTCGTCTTCAACGGCCGGTTGTCCTGAAATGCTCATAGTTGATTCACGCTGGTGGTTGTGGGGGCTTGAATGTGTTGTGGTCATGTTATCCTTTGCTTGTGACTCGCAATTTTGGTTGGTTTGAGAGGCCATGAGTGGCGTCGCCAACGTTTGTATTCTCTCAAGCCGATCTATGGGGAGTATGTAAAATAGTTCATTTCGAACAACACGAGATGACTTGGATTACAGAAGGAGAATTGATGAGACTTGGTGTCACAATGTTTCTGCCATGACATACCGCTTCATAACATCACCAATCACTTCCAGATGCGAAAAGTCAGCATCGTTATAGAATCATTCCCAAAGCTAATCAGTAAACAAAGTAACATTTTCCAAACTTGACAATGACACAAAATACACTATAGTTATTTAATTTAATTTTTAGTCGAAGGTAAGGAGTGAGTTCATGGGTAGGCAGTTGGGAGTGGAGTTGGTGGGAAAATACGAGAAAAGAGCTAGTAAGGCGGTCAAGCTAGGAGAGGATATTTCAACATGAAATTAGGATAGGGTGGAGTATAAATAGGAGGAGCGGGAGTAATAATGGCCTAAAATGATATTCCAATCCACTGTTTTCCTGATTATTTTGCTTCAATCATGGGTGTTCGTCTCTCCAACCCAGGAGAGGTCTCCAAAATTACAAATGCAAACTGGCCATTGATTCATGCACCATTTCCGGTAGCCAGTACTCTGACTGTTTTCCGGTAGTACCGAAATTGCAAGAAAAAACAAGTATTCTTGAAGATCAGCAGGATCGCTACGGAGAGCGCCACTAAGCCAAGTTACCGGGACTAAAGCTGCAAGGAAATGGTTAGGCGAGCTCTCGCCTAATATAATTTATTAGAAGAGCTCCCGCTGTTTTAATTTGTTCCGAGGCTTAGATATCGACTGCTACAGCATGACCCATAGATTTGCAAAGCCACGTAGCCCGAAGGATTGAGATTCGTGTGTCAGCAACACCAAATTGTCGTCTTTAAGGGGTCCTGGCTCTGTTTAGCGCGGCTGCATGCTTACCCTTGTACCATACATACATAATGTTGGTTGATCATTGATCCTACTGACGCGAGAAATCAAGGGCAGAATCCATAGCATTTCACTAAAAACCCCTGGCGCTTCCATGTTCGTCTAATGCAGACCTGATGATGTCACTTGCCGTCTTCATATCTAGAGGGATTGGAAACGAGTAGCTTTGAAACGGCCACTTGCCATTCTCATGGAAAACAAGCATCTTTTCATTCTACCTGACAGCTCACATTCACTCAGAGAGCTAGCGACGTCAACCCCCTTCCTTGTCTCCAAAAAATGACCCCAGTCTCAATGAAACCCCAACATGATCTGAGCGGGACCGTCGCTGGGACGTGCACGGGTTGAGGCTTGGTTTCAAGTGGGGAGCTTAGCTCTAGTGGGGCATCCTCCACCTCACCGGTTGACGGACAGGTTTTCACAAGTTTTGTTTTGCATTGCATTAGGGAGACGCGGAAGAGCACGACGGGCGGGGCCAGCAGCATTAGCATGTGAAAGTAAGTGATGAATAACCATTAATCATTTGAAGAATTCGTAGCGTTTTAGCTCTAAGCTCTATAATCCCTTACATGTTCCCCCTGGTGACTTTTTGTGTAATTTACAGCTTGGGCTCCTCAATGCGGCGGCCGGTCTCGTCGAAGTAGATCTTCTTGCCCGAGTTGAGCGACTCCTGGAGAGCGCAGCCGATCTTGACGGCCTGGACGGCGCCGCTCAGCTTGAAGGGCAGTCTGGTGTTGTCGAGGCAGGCAGCGGTGAACTCGTTGGCCTCGGTCACGAAGGCGTGCTCGAAGCGGCCGTAGTAGTCGTGGGGGATCTCACGGCGGACACCAGTGTGCTCGTGCATCTCGACCAGAGTGCCGGTGGGGTTGGCGTTGATGGCAAGCTTGCCCTCAGTGCCGATGACCTCAGTCATGTCGTGCTGGCCAGCAGCCATCATACGGGAAGAGTAGAAGTAGGCCATCTTGCCGCCCCAGAACTCAACCATACCGATACCGTTGTCGACATCCTTGTGCTTGCGCAGCTCAGGCTGGACGGCAGTGATACCGTTGGCGACGACGCTCTTGACAATCGAGTCCTGGCCGAAGAACCAGAGAGCAAGATCGATATCGTGAATGTTGCAGTCGACGAAGATGCCACCGCTGAACTCGGCGTAGGCGACGAAGAAACCAGAGGGGTCGAGTCTGTCGCAGGTCTGGGAGCGGAAGACGGAGGGGCGACCGATGGTGCCGGCGTCCATGCGGTTGAAGGCATCACGGTAGGAGGCGTCAAATCGACGGGAGAAACCGCACATGACCTTGAGATGGGGCTTCTTGGAGGCAGCATCCACGACGGATTGCGACTAGGGACAGTTGTGTTAGCGAGATCCTTGCTAGTGGATCAGCGGTGACGAGGGTACTCACAATCTCAACACTGGTGCTAAGGGGCTTCTCGCACAGGACGTGCTTGTCGGCCTCAATGGCCTTGATGGCCTCCTCGGCGTGGGCGGTGGTGACAGTGGCCACGACGACGGCCTCGAGGCCGGGGTGCTTCAGCATCTCATCGTAGTCGCTGTAGACGGTGCAGCCATCAAGGTTGGCGCGGGCCCATTGAGCTTCCTTCTCGACGGGAGTGAAAGCAGCGACGACCTCGCAGCGAGGGGTTCGGGTGTGGAAGTTGAGGGCATGGCGAGCACCCATGCGGCCGAGACCGGCAATGGCGACCTGGAGCTTCTTGGACATGGTGAATTGAGGAGGGAGAGGAAAAAAGTTGCTGAAGGGAGGATTGGAGTGCGGGCAGACAGCTAAGTCGGCTGGGAAAACGGGCTTTTTTTCTAAGACAAAGAGCTTGAGGCTTGACAAGAGGATGCGAGCGTCTCGGGTATCAATTGAATGCTTGGAGAAGACGAGAGTGCCCCGGATCAATGCTGAGCGAGCTCCAGAATCTTATACCTTGGGAGTCGGCATTCGGAGAAGATTGTTCCCTCTCCCCCACGACGGCGCCAGGGTGCAGGGGCGCGCAGGCGGTGTCAGCCAGTCGCGAACAGAGGCCGGTAGTGGGATCTCGGTCGTCACAAGATCGGCATGGCCCTGGATCGGAGGCAGTCCCAGCCAATGGATAAGCAGATCAGTCCAACGCCTAGGCGGCAGGTTCACGAAGCTCATCTTGACACCCGGTCCGCGTGCGGTGAACGCTGGTTGGCTAACCCCGGCGGGCGACGGTGCAGCCTCAAGCCGGGGGTGGGCGAGTGTGGGTGATGGTGGGCGAGTGGAGGCGGAGGTGGGGCCTGAGCTGCCTCCAGACGCAGTAAGTACCGCCGAGTGCTGTTTCCCAACTAGGCAATTTCGTGGCCTCTTGCCAACCTCGGGGTCCCCGCAAAATGCTCCGCATGCCCCGGCTGACTGGGGCGCTACCCCATGACTCGGAGGGTTGCGACACCCTCCTCCCACTGAGCCTCAAGAGGATCCCGCCCTCGAGGTTGCCATCTCGTGGTTGGGAAAGAAGACCGTCGGAGAGCTCAGCGATGCCAAATTCGTCAAGTTGGGGGACGCTAGGCAAGGTTAGTGAGGGGTTTCTCATAACGGTCCTCGACCCCCAATTTGAACCGACGTGCCCTCACATGCCCCTCGCTCCCCTTCGCTCCCCCTTTGCTCTGGTGTGGCTCGGCTAGACTTTCGCAAATTAACGTCTACCGCTTCACGTGATGCCCATGTCCCTGTTGGGCAGTTTCCCAATCCTCTCGCGTGGAGAAAAAAACTAGTGTCCCTTGTTCGACGACACTGGCTCTCCCCCGCAAAGCAGCCACACCCACTGTCCACGCTGCCTTCCCCATGATGTGCCAGTCAGCCCAGGCAAGTATAGCCGTACCTGCGTAGAACAAAGGCAATCTCGTACACACGTGTGATTTGCAGCCAACTCCACGATGCAGGGGTTTCCTTTCACGCAGCTGACCACGGTCGAAAGATTTTTTCGCATAGTCTAATTTATGGAGTCATTATTAAGAAACCCAATCGCTTTATACTCTGTTACTGACTTTTTTCCTCGGTGTTCGTCAAAACTATGTGTTTATCCATTGCCTGGGTCTTGAGTACGAAAATCCAGCATGTTCCCCAAATCACACCTTACTGCAACGACGCACATCCAGGTCTCACCAACATTAAGCATGTGAACCACCATTGAGACCACTATTCCCTTCACCAATCACGGCAAAAGAGACCTTGAAATTTTCGATATGAAATACTGATCTTGGTATATTTACTGTATCTTCTAGAAGTCCACAGGATCTCCTATGCTAATCTGTAATACTCTAGTCTATCAATGTAGCGCAAGATAACTAGCACCACACCTTGCAGTCACCACCCTAAACTCCAAGCCATCTCCTTAAGCCTTGGAAGCCGAAGACTTACGGGCCTCTTTCATTTGCTTCTGGAGCTCACGAGCCTTGGCAACACCGAAACCGTGCTCGAACACCTCTCGGATATCCTCCAGAGTCATGCCCTTGACTTCGGGGTAGCAGAAGTAGATGCAGACGTAGCCAGCCATGCAGATGGCAGCATAGAAGCCAAAAGTTCCAGAGGGTGTCATGCTCTCCATCTGGGTGAGGAAAGTAGAGGCGACAATGATGTTGGAACCCCAGCAGGTCATGGTAAGCATCATAGTACCCATGGCACGAATCTCAAGAGGGAAGAACTCGGACGAGAGCCAGGCAGTGTTGCCGATACCGGAAGAGTAGAAGCCGACGAAGAAGACCATGCTGACGAGGACAATAATGGCAGCCCAACCGACCTTGGCACCCTCAGCCAAGCTGAGATCCTTGTTGATGGGGATCCAGTGGAAGCAGATGGCGGCAAGGACCAGAGCCAAGCTCATAAACTGCACAGTGCAGAGTAAAATTCTGCGGCGACCGGCGCGATCGACGAGCAGGAGGTTGACAAAGGTGAAGATGAAGTTGGTACCAGCAATGACGGTTCCGACAGCGACGGGGTTGGAGAAGCCGACAAGAGAGAAGAGAACGGGGGAGTAGTACATGAGGGCATTGAAACCGGTCAGCTGGGAAATGGCCATCAGACCACAAGCAGAGACGAGAGCACGGAAGTTGGAAGGCTTGTTGTACATCTGCTTGAACACCCACCACTGAGACTTGCCGGCGTTGATGGCCTTGGACTGCTCCACGTGGTAGTTGAGGACCCGCATCTTGTTCTGGACCTGCTCCTCAGTACCGTTGGGGTAGATGCGTCGGATGACAGAGGCGGCCTCCTCCTGCTTGCCAAGGTACACCAGCTGTCGGGGGGACTCAGGGCAGAAGGGAAGCAGGCAGGCGAGAACAATGGCAGGGATAGCACCACCACCGACCACTTTTCAGAAATGTTAGCGGATTGAAATCTAAGGACTTTCACGTTCGAGACTCACTGTATCGCCATCCACCAGCCACGTAGGCAAAGCCAGCTCCAATACCGTAGCTAATGAGCTGACCTCCGGTAATGGACATGTTGTCCAGACCAATCATGCGGCCACGATACTTAGCGGGGGAAACCTCAGCGATGTACCTGTCCAAATGTTAATTTAGGGGCCAGTGTGGGGGAATTGCAGGTTGTGGAGAACTTACAAGGGAACGATCATGGCAGCGGAGCCAACACCGAATCCAACTACGAGACGGCCAACAGTCATCTGAGCCAGGGAGAAGGAGGCAGCTTGGAGGATGGCACCGATGGTGAAGAGGAAACATCCGACATAGATGGCGACCTTTCGACCATATCGATCCGCAGTCGCACCAGCAAAGATGGCACCAATGAAGGCACCGCCAGAGGTGATGGAGGTGATGAGCTCCTTCTCATTAGAAGTGAGAGTCTTGCCAAGATCCTGGTGGATGTAGATCAAGACAGCAGAGATGATTCCAGTATCATAACCGAAGAGCATACCGCCGATGGCAGCAGTGATGGAGACGAGCCATGAGAACTTGCCGGTCTTGGTAAGCTCGATGGTGTCGAGCTCCTCCAAGTCAAGCTCTTGGAGAGAGTCCCCAGAGGTGGGATTCTCCAAGTGCTTGATGTCCTCTTTGAGATCTTCGCCTGACATGATTGCAAACTTGCAAAGGGCGAGAGTGTTTCGAGTACAGGAGTGCCCTGTATGCAGCCAAAGATGTGCGGGTAGAGTGCAGGAACTTGTGGGGAGGAGAGGAGTGAGATGAGAGTGAGGCGGATGATGCTGATCTCAAGTCCAGGGATCGACGTTCCAAGGCGGTTCTTATAACTTTCGTCGGAGATTGAAGCACGTCCCTCTTTGCAGATATGAGCTGAGGGGAGGGTGGTAACGTCGACAGGCGTTGATGGCCAAGTACTGGGTTCTGGAAGGACAAGGGCACGTTAGCGTCCTGCTGATGGTGGTGGTGAGCCTTGGGCGGCAGGTGTTGGAGACAAAACCACGCGGCAAACGAGGAGAGCAACCCGAATAAACGAGGGTGATGTCTTTTTCGGATGAGTACCGCTGAGGGGGGCCCGGGGAAGTGGAGGTAGGCGCAGGGTTGGAGTGAAGCATTACTCGCGTCCGTCTACTACGCTAAGGTCACAACCACGACACTGAAAGCAGCCAAGGATGGTAATTTTCACATGGTGATTGGCCCCAAGGCCTAGATCTAGGCCCTGCCGGTACATCGGGCCCGCCCCCAGAGTTTTCTGGGGGAGGACGAGGAGAAGCCCCGTGGGGAAGCGTCGATTCAGCGGGGAGCCCGCTGAACAGAGCACTTGCCACTAGCCACAGCGCTGTGGAGCGCGGCGCCTCCAGGCCCCCCGGGGGTCACGCTAGCGTGTCGTCAGGTGCGGGGTTTGGCACCTGCCCAAAGCGATTGAAAAAGGCAATTTCCCCATTTCTCGCGGCTGCACTCATTTGTCTACTATACTCAACCTCTTCCTCCTCGCACCCGGCTCTGAGTTTGGAGGTCCAGCAGCAGCTCGCAGTCTCCAGTCTCCAGTCTTTCAGCCTTCTGAGTGCGCACCGATCACTTCATTCTGCGCTCAATGGCCTGACGCCTGCCTCGGCACCCCCCCCCTCCCCGCCTCGCCCATGAACCATGCAGACGTCTTCGACTTCAACAGTCAAGCCGCTCAACCCCTGTACGGTAAGTAGGCCCACTAGAGGTCGCTTATCCCGCGCGAAATGAGCTTGTGCTGATGACTTCATATTGCCGCTTCTAGGTTTGCAAGCAGAGGTGAGCATTCCCAGATCCAGACCTTGCTCGCAATGGCGGTATCGGGCAATATCGCCCGTGCGCCGAGGTCCCGCCCCAAAGACATAGTCTTCTAACTATCCGCGCTTGTTCTAGACACCTGAAATGTAGGACCTAATCTTCCAATTGCGTCCATCTAGGCCAACCATTTGCTTTTTGCCAAGATGGTCGTGGTCGTAGTCATGCCCTTGGTTGCCCCGGGCTTGCTGACCATGTGTACCAAACAGGTGACTCTGACCGGCCTTGCTCAAATTGCCGCAAGAGTGACACAGAGTGCATCCGCGGCTACAGCGTACGATTCCGTTATGCAAGGTTAGTCTGCTAGTTTCCTGTGATTGGCTCCCTGCAGTTGTCTTAACCTGGCTGCAGCATTCGCTCTGCCAAAGCTACAGAGAGTACCAAGCGAGGTGACTATCAATTTGCCCACGACCAGCCTTGGGTCCGAACAAATCGTACGTTGAGCTTCGTCGATGAAACACCAGACGTCATCAACATCCATGACTCTGGTACCGGTACAAGCAACTTCGACTCTCTTGACAACCCTGACCCGGCCCTTGACGTGGATGCCCGCAGCCAGAACTCCTCACCCTTTCCCCAACCTTCCCCATCAGTTCTCAACGACAAGCCAGGTTCTGAACCTGGAAAACCTGAGAAGACAGATTTGGATGCAGCATCATCCCCCCTAGTTGCAGATACAGGACGTCCCCACAAGAAACGTGCCCTCAGTCACTCTGCATTTACATCCTGGAGAGCAACCCCTCGATCCGAACCAAGCCAGGGTCAAACCCCAAGCCGGGGCTCACATAGTCTTGCTGATGAAAATGGTATATTTAACCCATTCGCCCACTCTCCTGCGGGCCTTCTCAGCGTTCCCAGCGAAGTTGGTACTCCCGGAATCGACAGCCCCGGACTATCGGGTCCCTCACCTATAGGCGATTGCGTTGAAGCGATATCCGGAATCTACCTAGAAACACCAAGATGGCCGCTCACGGATCCGACCGAGGCCATGCTCTTCCAAAATTACATCAACCAGCTCGCCCCCCTATTTGACCTATGCGACAGCGACCGACACTTTGCCACTGTTGTTCCGCGCCGAGCGGTCGTGTGTCCACCACTCATGAATGCCGTTCTTGCTGCCTCAGCCAAGCGGCTCAGCCGAATCAGCGACTTCGATCCCTTAATAGGCGACAAGTATCATCAAAATTGCCTCGACGCCCTCATCCCCGCTCTTTCGAGTTCGGCCGCCGTAATGGACGAGAATTTATTAACCGCCATTGTTATCCTACGGTTCATGGAGGAATTGGATGTCCCAAGCATGTCTGCAGAAGTCGCGTCCGAATCTCATCTTGTGGGCACGCGCGTATTCATTGCCGCACAGGACAAGTTGCGTGATTTTACCAGCCTACGCCGATCAGCGTTTTGGGTCGCGCTCCGCCAGGAAATCCACATGGCCTTTATCCAGACCCGCCCGGTCCATCCAAACTTTGATTTAGAAAGTATATCGCGCCTAGTGGTGCCAGACGATAACGGTTGCTGTTTTGCGAACCTGACTATTCTCCACTGTGCATCATGCGTGCGTTACTGCTATGGCGTGGAGGAACAGAGCGTTGCTATTTGGGAGCAGCTGCGAGAAACCCAGGACCGCTGGTGGGCTGAAAGGCCGTGGTTCTTCTACCCAATGTACATCAATGAAGATAACGGCGTATTTCCCGAGGTTGTGTATCTCAACGACGCTGTCATCACTGGTGTGATGCACTATTATCTAGTTCAGATTCTTCTCGCAGCGCATAACCCCAAAACCCCAAAACTAGGCCCCGGTCAGGCCAAAGCATTCAGGGAAACCAATGAAGAGATTAAAAAGAACGTCCGCATGGTCTGCGGAGTTGCCGAGGTACTGGTTCCAGCCCACTCTTCGAGGCCCTTTGGCTGACTCGTATTATTGCAGTCAAACTCGCGCAACGTTACATGCTTCGCGTAAGTCTCGAATATTGTTGGGGTAGCCTTTTTGCTAATATTTGGGTTCGCAGATACGTATGCTTGGCAATAACCATGGCTGGCGATAGGTTCACCGATCCACGCGAGCAAGAAGCGCTATACAATCTCCTCATCAGATCAGATGCACAATATGCCTGGCCAACCGGCTCCACGTAAGTATATATTGTCCCGCTCGTGATATTTGAAGAACCTATTCTAACCTGCCTCAGTCAACAATATTTAAGAGAAGCCTGGGGTTGGGCTGATTCACCTCCCAGTAACTCCATGACAATCACACACATACTTAACAACAATAGCACGCAAGCGGCTTAACAGTACAAATCATGAATAAATAATATATATGAACCACATTGATGAGACGAAAACCTTGGGTGGCTTTTGTAAATATGGGGGGCAGGATATCGCATCTGCGGCACGGGGGCATAAGCATCATTGATCGGTTGAGTGGCAATGAGTTGTAAGATTAACTAGCGCTTGGTTAGGAGTTCAGAGTCTCCGCATCAGTGTTGGCTTGGAAAGTACCTAGCTATTGTATTTATTGCGTCTAACCTCTTATGGTTAGTTACTACTATGGCCAAATTCCAGTGGACCATTTAGGTTTAACATGAATTTTCGAACTGGTTCTTGGGAAACAATGATGAATGTACCCGTTGGCATTGTGGGGCAGGCCGCCCGCCAACCTCTCACGAGG
>NAGG01001075.1:0-15604 GCA_003031705.1 Calonectria naviculata | reverse complement strand
GGAAAAAAAAAAAAAAAAGAAACGTACACGATGTGAGTGGAGTGCCGGTTCAGTTTCCCGGGCAAGGGGGCTTCATCGTCGATCATGGTAACGGCCCATACATGGCGTCGAAAGGCCTCGGCTCGCTTGTCATCCATGGCAGACATCGAGCTGCGGCCAGGAGAGAAGAAGCGAGTGAACTCCTGGCCGTGGTGATCATGGTCAACCTCAAACATGGTGGTGGTCTGGGACAATACTGAGACAAGTTATAGGAGGAGTCGGCAGAGACCCCTAAAAGTCCACGCGTTGTTCCCTAGGGGCGCCAACGTCCAAAGGGGCTGTCCAAAAAGACGACTGGAAAAAGGAAGATTGGGATTAATTGATTACCCAGCCAATATGTCCTGACAAATCCCCTTCAAAGGATGGAGTTTTGCCCAATACCCCTGGCGTTTGACCGACAGGTACAGAGTCGCACTGGCACGGGAGGACCACCCACGCGGCTTGTCAGGTCAGTTCGGTGGAGGTGGAGCGACGGGGCGGCTGGCTTGCGGTGGGCCCAGTAAGCAATTGTCTCTGATGAACCAACTGATGTCGGCGAAATCGGGAATTCAATGTCCAATATTTCTTCTGGTGGGACAAGAGAGGTGGTGGTTGCAGTGGCGGTGGCGGCTGGGACACATCCAAAATATACTGTCTGGCTGTGTGGCGCGTCGAGAGTTTAACGTCGGCAAGCTGGCGAAGCGGTGTGATGCAATTAGGGCACCCAAGAGAGGGGGAAGGAAAAAAAAAATCAAACAAGGCTAAAGCACAGCATACAGCAGCAGCAAGTGTTGTCAATGGTGACCAGACATGCAGCTGGAAACGGTCCCGCAGAGGAGCATGGGAACAAAGAAGGAGGAGAAGGTAAGCAATATCCACCGTCACAAGGTGTCTCCGTCAAAGATGGGAAGCAGTCCGGATTGGGCTTCCAATGCGAAGAAAGGTCCCGCCAAGCTTAAGTATTACTCGCGATGGATTCGACTGCTGTCTGTTACCCACAGACATGAGAGAAATAACATGACGCCTCGACATCCATAACCACGTTGACCCCCTCACCCAGCGCCAGGGCAGAGCCAATGAGCCGCCCCGCCTCGGCCTAGAGCCATGTCGCCATTCCCTGCTTTTTGGGTCCGCGTTTCGATTCTGACAGGGCGCCTCCAGGTTGTGCAGCATCGCAGCAGCGTCGGCTGTGGGCATCGGCCCGCAGGGTTTGAGGCAGCGCAAGATGATGAGATGGCTTGTGCCCTGGACCAAGGCGGGCAACGAGATCATCTCCAGATGGTGTCTTCATCGCCGAGCCCTCGGCAGCCAATCAGCCCGCCCACTGCTGTTCTCGTGAACCAGATGCTGCGGGCCCGTGTGTTGGCCGGTGCACAAAAAACATTGTGAATGGGGTCGTATTCTCAAGATTGGATCGCTAGTGTGCATATATTGTATAGGCTGGTATGTGCGAATTAAGCCGACGGGGACGGGACACTGGTAATAATACATCGGCAATAACCCAAATCGCGTTCAAAAATAGATCCCATGGGACTGGGCGCTCCACCGGGAGTGTCTCGTCCACTCACCGACCCCCGTGTAGAAGGTGTGCGGGCCACGTAAGGATGGCCATGTTTTTTTTTTTCCTTTGTTTTCCTTATTTACGGGGCGTGGCCTCAGCTGCTGCTTCAGACAGGAACGCCTCCAACCACACCGTACACATGCGCGTGAGATGGTTCAAAACAAAAAGCGGATCGCGTTGCTTCTGGCTCAAATTACCTGAGCTTGCATCAGAGGCAAATTTACCACTGCGCGTCGCTTCCCGCCGCTCGGGAACACAACCAAGCCATCCCAGGCCCGCCCTGCCTCCACACGCCCTCTCTGATTTTCTCCGGCTCCCCCGGTCTGGCTGACGGCGCTGCAGAGATCGGAGCCAGGGCCATGCCACGCCTTGCCCGATTCTGACGCGCTCAGTGCGAGCCAGAGACGCCAAAGCACGTAACCCCGGCCACCTCAGTAATCCTCCTGTTGACCGACAGGGCTGCTTCCAAGAAAGTGAATTTCCGAACTTCCCAGCCGCCATGAAACGGCAAGGATGCTCGCTGCCGCCAGTGATGGGAAGCCGTCGCAGATCTCTTCATCAGCCCATCTCATTCCCGTAAACAATGCGGCAAAAAAAAAAAAAAAAAAGTCTCCCAGCAAACTTCATGATACGAAATTCAATGTCCTCCCCCTCCCCCAACTATTCGAAACCAGCATGGCCCTAAGCCCTGTGCCCTCGAGCCCCTTCCTGTGGCTGAACATTGTATCCGTTCACTGCTTCAAAAACCTATTTAGCCAGTAGCAATATCGGGGTATCCGGTTCTTGGTTCGCCTCGAGGCACCCGTCCCAGATGTGGCATGGTTTCCCCAGTCACCTTAAACCCACCACCACATGCCATGTCATCTTTCTTTCGGTCAATCCCCAGCCAGCTGATGTGTAATAATGATAAGCGCCATCATTGAACTTTGAATAATTGAAATGGGCCTGCACGGACTACTTCTAGAACGTCATTACTATGCTCAATCATCCGGTCTATCTTTGGATGAAAGGCGTCATGACGATATCCGCGGAACGCGTCTTTCCGGTTTTTTTTTGTTTATTGTTTTTTGGGCCAAGTCCCGATACCGCCGCGCTCTCCCTGCTGGTAGCCTCACTACAGCGTGACATCCGGGACAATTCGCAATTATTCTTTGGTGCTCTAATGTTCTATGGTAGGATCTAGTTTTTGGTTTCAGGTGCTGGATACAGCCCGGGCCATGTCCGATCGATGCTGTTACATTTTTCCCCGTTTTTCGAAACGGCTTCTGATCGACTCTGGCCCCGAAGAGCTTTCTCTGACTGACCGATGTTGAGTCCAATGCATTACTTTTGCCCACTATCTAGCATCCTTGGCGTCCGGGTGATGGGCGCAATGACGGCTCGGCTGCGGATCGCTCCAGTTCTTATTCATCGTCCGAGCCTGCCGTAAACCGCACCCTCCTTGCTGGACGCGCGGCCAGGTCTCGCGTTGCCGTTAGCGGGCCATTTGCTCCCGCCCGCACCTGACACTCGGCACCTGGGCCAACGTCGTACTCCCGTTTCAGCGCGTCTGCCACACCACCTGTGGCTTCATTTCCCTCGCCCAGTATGATGCCGTCATCTGGATGCATGGTACGCCCAAACCCCCTCCCAAACACGTTTTGGGCTTTAACAAGAGGCGTCATTTGGCTGAACCCATCCACCTTGTCTTGAGGCAGTGGGATAATTCTAGCGCCTTTGATCCAGTCGTATATTGGGCGAATATCGAGTATGGATTTCACGCGCCGGTGCTCGGCTGGCGACATGTGCTGTTTGCGATCAAGTATGACTTCTTCGATACTGTTCTTCAGCACCAATGTCTCCACGGATACCGGTTTCTGCTGGCTGATTCGGCGGACACGCCCAATTGCCTGTGCTTCAACTTGAGGATTAAGTACTGGGTTGATGAAGTATATTCTCGACGCCTCTCTCATATCTAGACCAAAAGCAGCCTGAGATATGTCCATTAAAAGTACTCTTTAAAAAAGCCAAGTCAGCGCAACCCATAGGATAAGATGAATTGTTTAAAATACAATACCTAAAACTAGGGTTATGATGAAAGGTGTTCACATATTGCGCCCTTCTTTCAGTCTTTAAGCCTTTGGCATAAATCAGGTATTTCACTTGAACCTACTCAAGTTAGCCGTTATTCAGTGCCATCAAGAAACCAACTTGCCACATCAAGCATGCCGGCAAGGTACCAGGCAGTGTTGTCGTTCTCGTAGAAAATAATGATTTTTTCCTCGTCTTGATACTTTACGATGCTGTCCACCAAATATGATAGTTTAGACGATGCAGTTGATCTGATCGTCGTCTCCTCAAGAGGGCCAAGCGAAATATTAGCAGGTGTGTCCTTGTTCAGCTTGAGACCATTGATGTCATGGGACCGTATTTTATGATGGACATCATCTCCGAGTTTGGTGTTGCCCGCCAGCGTTTGTGAGGAATTTTCTCGGGTTGAAGCTGGCTGATCTGTGGATTGCGAGGTCAGCATACGATCTCTCTCTTTCATTCCTTCTTGAACTAGCTGTCCGTTCAGCAGGGCATTTAACTCCTCTGGCTCCTTGGCTGTTTTGTAAATGAGTTTCTGGAGAGCTAGCAGCATGCTGGCTGAGCTGCATATGGGATCGCCAGATTCACCATCCAAGGACCATGATTGACCAATAGCGCGGGGAAACCCATGAGCTGAAACGGGTATCTCGTGGAACTGGTTGCTGAGATTTCGAACACGATTGGCCATAGCGATATGTCCGACTTCGATAGCTTGTTCGAGCAACTGCTGATCCTCGGCGCTGATTGGGATTTTCTTCTCCTTTAAAAAGTTCTCGGCAGTCGTGACGGCCTTTGAAATCTCTTCAGACGTAAAGAACGAACCACCAAAAAAACTTGCTTGTTTCAAATTTTCTCCAATCTGCAACAAGCTGCGCCTTTGCTTGGGGTGGAAGAAGTAATCCATATCTGTCCGCTGGGATTGGACAGTATTAAATATGATCATCATTGAGAAAATATTTAACGATAGTTGATCTTGGTAAGATCCGTCCAACACCACCACCTTCTCGTTCACAGGTGGCAAGAGATTCGCCACTTCTTCAAGTCGATGTCGAATTATTAGCGAGTTAATTGTTGATCTTAGACACTCCCAGCGTCCACGGCTTTTCGAATTGTGTTTAGGTAGCATGAGATAAACGGACCAGTGTGCTGTTGTGTCTCCAGCATCCATGATAGAGTTCGCCCATGGCCGCGCTTTGAGGTAAAGAGATGTGATGGATCCAATTCTCTCCAGGTCCTTTTTCTCCATTTCAGTAGAAGACTCGGCGTTTTTGGTGTGGCTTTGGGATTCGAGAGACTCGAGAGACGAACCATCTCCGCGATCATCAACCCCGAATAGGCCTTGAGACGGTGTTCCCGTCACGATCCAGCGAGATGAAAAGTGCAGAGCATCGAGCCCGATGAGCAAATTGCTCCTGTTGCTAATTCTAGAGTTACCTAGTTTGTGTCCTTCATCCACGATACACCGTTTGAAGTGTATCTGAGATAAAGGAGATTCGCTGATATCATTGCCTTCTTTAAGCAGTTTCTCAAACCCTGTTTGAGAGAAAATGATCAAATCGCAATTGAGAAGGGCATCCGTTGAGGGGATATCGTCATCTTTTGTCACAACAAGGACTCTCAATCCATCTGTGTGTTTGCGGATCTCTTGATTCCATTGCGCCAAAAGGTTGTTTGGCACCACAACAAGACTGGCTGAACTCAAGTAAATTTTCTTTGGTGGAGGAAGGGGCTGGTCTCTGCGCCGTCCGATGCGCTTGGGAGCAGGTGCTGGGAGAAAATAATGACCTGGATGTCGCTCAAGTGCTTCGATACATTGGCTAAATTCTTCGCCGAGCTGTTTTCGGTAGATATCGAAATATGGTTTCCACGGTACAGAATTTCTCGTCGCACAAGAGGCAGCCATGTCGGCAAGTGAAGCAATTTTCTTGCGCTTTGGCACATCTCCAGCGCGGTAATGTTCCGGAGGTTGCGTGGGGAGAGTTCTAGTTGAGAGGATGAGAGCCAGGCAAATGATAGTCTTGCCAGAGCCCATCTCCTCTGCAAGAATACCGCCAGGTACTCCATCATAGTAGCGCGGTTCCTTTAAAGTAGTGCCTACAGCCGGGTCCAGGTACCAACCTGAGCCATTTTGGTCACGGACATGAAGCAGTCGGGGATCAAGCACATGTCCCGGCCAGATCTCCCTCTGTAACATCAATGCTGCTGAGCGTCTTTGGTAATCGTATAGCTTTGTCTTTAATCCTGGGATAGCGCTCTCCAAGATTGAATACATCGCATTTCTCGAATGCTGTTCAGCCACCACTTCAGGGTCTGGGTTTGGAGACGGAATTGTATTGAAAAGTTGCAGTAAGGACATCTCCTTCTCGTCGTCTTGGTTTGACTCGTTAACAAGAGACGGGTTGGCCAGTCGTGTAGACTGGTAATCTCCATTCCAAGCATGGTTTGAGTAATCGAGCTCTGCGAGAATATTTTGTCTCATCTTCAACAGAGTTGGGTCCGAACGATCTACGGCACCACGGTAGACATCATCTGGAAGAAGATATACCCTGAGAGTACCTTGGTCGGAACTGTCATTATTGACTTTAAATTCCAGTTTGATCCAGGATTTCCGAAACAAGTTGGAATACGGACGGAGCTTGCGAGCACGGAGTAACTGATCTCGCAGATTTGGGTCAAGAAGATGATGATCGCTGTCCGTTTCTGGTGGCGCATCTTTCAATGCGAGCATCCTCCACGACTGTGACCCCTCTGCTCCCCATAACTCAGCCGAAGTAGTGGCCTTGTCCCTGGTGATTAGGATGCTTCCCACAGGGATGTAGTTTGAACGTGATAGATGCATGTTTTTTTGGCGCGAGAATCACTCAATGAGTCGAGGTGTTACGAGATGATCAACGCATGAGATTCACTAATAGACGGGGGTGAAAAGGTGGTTTCATCAAAATTTGATACAATTCATATTCTGAATGTGGCTTTGTGTCCCGATGAATATTGAGTCTTTGGCGGAGGGAACGCGCTGATGTGTAGTTGAAAAGCTGACGATGGAAAACAGGCCGGTGGCTGCCTATCGACCACAGAAGTTAGATCGGCGCACTGTGTGCACTATGCATATTTGTATGTCAAACCGTAAAATACGCACTGTAAAACAGGTCATCATTTGATGCAAATTCATGATGGGAAGAAGTTATTAGAATTCGAGTTTCATGGTTTCATTGAAGTATTCTAGTTCTTTAACGTCTTGGTTTCCTTAGTTTTTCCGCTCCCAACGCCCAAGGAGTCCAACATTCCATTCCTTAAAGGTCCTCTCCCGAACTGGTAGAAGTAGCTCACTAGACTTCAATTGTTCTTTGACAGCCTCAATGGCTGTTTGTGGCAGAGTGATTTCTTGTACATCCGAATTGATAGATTCGATCAATTTAGTTGACTCTTCGGAGTCAATATTCTTGTACAAAACTTTCAGGGCAGTCTTACTCCTCTTGGCGGTTGAAGATGCATACACAACATTGGGGTTCAACACCCAAAGATGCAAGTCTGTCCGAGCCTGGCTAGTCTCTGATGATGGACCTAGGATATGCGGCGTAATAATCGACTTTGAGGATCCGGATCGCGAGATAGTGGCGATCAAAGTCGCCGCTAGACATTCATGGCTACTTGGTTTGGGGCAAGGTGCAAGGGTTTGACAGGCAATCTGCCACTTGAAGAGAGTCACAGAGGATGCCAGAATATTGAATAGCCCCACCTCCGCCGCGCATCCTTTACAGAAGATATGAAGGAACTTCCGTGTGACATTATCACCTAGAGCTAAAGACGTCATGTCAAACCCAGCATCCACGACTGAGGAGGAATACTGCATGGCGTAAGCAATTGGTCAAGATGGTGCAGTCTGTCAATCTACGCTTGTAGGAAGATGTGCTTCTCCTAAATCTCCCGTCCTCCATATCTTGGGAAGACTGGATGAATGAGAGAGGCTGCGTCTTCAGGGCCACCTCAAGGACCCATTCTCAAGGAAGGGTTCTATTGGTTAACCTGCCCACAGAGTGGGAACGACCGAAGCAATACTTTCGGGGAGTTGTATCGGTGGCCAAGTCACTGGGTGGTTTAAAATACCGACATGGTCACCTTCTTTCTCCCCGGGGTGAACGCTGCTAGGGGATGTGGGAACGAAGGGGAGAGATGGCAATGGCAAAACGCTAATATGACTTACCGCCAAGCCGCTGCAGTCCGACTCTGCGAAGAGAAATGAGGTGAGGTCAACAAACCCAATACCAGGCTGGGCTGAAATAGAATTGTTGGCACCATAGCCCTTGCTTGCCAGAAACTCGGCATCTGGCTGATCGTGGTCGTGGGGCTTATGGCAGTGCCAAAATTCCATCATCTCAGCCCAATTCTCGCTGGGCAGATCCTTCCAAGTTTTTATGGTGTCCTTGGAAACAAATTCGTGACCACATTTCCAACAATTTATTGGCGAGCCGGTCTCTATATCTGTGGACGTCCATGGCACCGCTTGGCTCTCGAGTGAGAAATGCGCTGGTCTTGCTTCAGCTGGAGACACGGGGAGCCGCCAGGACAAGCCCAAGCCTCCATTTCCAGGCATTGGGAGATTCGGAGGGGCCATTACTTGTGCCGGGAGACAGGTGACCTCCATTTGGCCCTGGTGGGTGATTTGGAGCTGGCGGCCATCCTGCAGGATATCGGCCTTGGTTGACGCGTCGACTGGCGACGGCAGAGACACCGCGACCGAGATCTGTCTGATATTTGACAGAAGCTCCGCATAAACCAGGGGCTTCCCTGAATGCGCCATCTTAGTGTAAATATGGCTTGTTCCAGCGCGTCTTGAGAGCCAAGGTCAACCACTCGCTACGATGTGTCTTGACAGTTGACCACGTTGAGTCAGTGAGAGTTTTGTATAGCATGGCCCGTGCGCATTGGTCCGTTTTAGTGGTCCTGGAGCCGCAAGCCGGGCGCCCCAAGAAAAACTGCAGGTGCCCCGCCATTTTTAGCGTCCGGAAGACCCCAACGGAAGGGAATTGTAGTCGAACGTCATCGTGATTCTACTTCCCTCTTGCATGACTTTCCAACCCAAGGTGCCCTGCATATATCCTACCATGTCTGGCCTGCTATCCTACGTACCAGTTGTCAACCGGATCATCGGCTCCGGGTCAAAGACGCAAGCAATTCCGCTGCCTCCGGTCGAGGTGCATAATGTTGAAACAAACCCAGACAAGCGGGCGCGATCCCTCAAGCATCTGTTGAAGGCCAACCACGCTAACTACTCGATTGTCTACCACAACTTGCAATATGACAACCACAATGCTCATATTCTGAGTTCGGCATATCTTCTCGGAGCCACTGATGTTCAGCTCCATGAAATCTATGATAAGCAGATTCTCGAGCTTGAACCATGGGAGCCCTCGCCTGCAGAGGTTTGCGAGGACGACTGGCTGGATCTTCGTGGTGACAAGAGGTATCAGCGGGCCTATGTTGATTTCTTCGAGGACCAGCTAGCCATGCAATTTTCATATCACTGGAAGCAAGAAGTGCCTCATTATCTGTTTATGAGTGACGAACCAGTGGTCAACTGCCTGATCGGCGGCCGTAAGTCCCCTCATGTTACTTGCCATAAGCAGATTTTCTAACCCCATTCCTTCAGTTGGCCATCCTCTTATTCACTTAGCGTATGCCTATGAGGTAGACTGCAAGGAGGTTGCCGTGGAAGCCCTTGGGCTCGCCTGTGTGCAATATAACTTTATGCACAAATACCTCGACAACAAATCGTACACTAAACCATCCTCATTTACCTCAGACTCCGCCCTCCAACTGCTCATCAAAATTTCCAAAGATGATCGATTCAACTCGATTCCTAAAAATGCCACCCTGGATGACCTAGAAAACATCTTCGATAAGCATGAGTCTCTCATTCTCGAATACTGGAACGCATGGACCTCCGATGACCCCGTGAAGCAATTCGAGCTCTCCCAGGAGGCCGCAGTGGCCTTGTTGGTGGCGACGGTTAAGCCAGGAACCCATGCTTTCAACTTCTTTCTTGTTCATCTTTTAACCACAAGTCACGCCATCAGGGTTCTGTTGCCTTTCTTCCCTGAAAAATACCACATGACTCTAGCCAGGCAGTGGTGGCTTCTTGTTTTGGCAGTCTTCATCATCAAAGGACGCCCAGTTCCCGACCCCGACAACGTTGATCAAAATACCCTTGGTAGGAGCTGGAAGTATGTGGAGGACAAGGCACTCAATTCTCCTTGGTCAAAGGATGCGCACTATGTGAAAGGTGAGTCAAATGACGAATTTCAATGTCACTCAACTAACAAGTAACAGCCATCCGTGCCATGAGAGAAGCGTCTCGAGCTTGGGGAGATGTACACGATCGGTACCTGAACTCTGCCGTCACATTTGTGGATAATTTTGATGGGTGGACTTTTTAAATATTGCGATCTACTAAACTAAAAAATAACCACATTTTTGAATGAATAACAGACATGCGATGGACTAATAACGGGTTGAAGTAAGCTTATGCAATGACACGAGTAAGCGCGAGTTGGACTTGCTGCCCATCATTTTAGGTAGGTAAAATATATCTCGTAGCCCATAGCTGCATAGTGTGAAATCCGTTCTCTCATAATTTTAGAGATATTCATTTTCTCAAGGGCAATGGATTATTCAACTTTGAAATTGTATTGCAAGCTGTCCATGAGGAGCCAATTAATCAATTGTGCCTAGATCAACCTATTTATTACAGTGCGGGCGACGCGTTTCCCCACACATTAATACTGTTTTGTGGGTCCCAACGTCAAGTTAGCAGCGTGAACCAGGCATCGTCGCGACAGCAAGCATCGTCGTGATTTCATATCCATTCGGCAGATCGGTCAAGGTTTCTCTGGATATCACGCCAGAGCCTTCTTATGGAATGCCGACTTTGCAGATGCCACAGTCGCGTTGATGGCTCCGCCCGCGAAACGCCGCCGGCGGAATGTCGTTGACGCTTCTGAAGACGAAGACGATCACCCCCGTGCCAATACGCTGACAAACTTCCTCCTCTCCTCTCCGAGCTCCCCAGCCAAAACCAAAGCGCCAACCGAATCTCCAAGTCCCTCCAAGAACAAGTCTGCCTCCGGGTCCTTTCCCACGAACAATTCCGGTCGCATCACCCGTCGAGCGCAGTCGCAGAAGAATGGCACCAGCCCCAGCCCTAAAAAGGCAAAGAACATAGGAAAGGGAAAGGATGAAGGGAAAACAGCAGATATCAAGAGTCTATTTTCGAAACAGGCACAGAAAGCAGCAAAAACTGGCAGTTCCACAAGCCGAAAGACGATCCCTCTCGACGACATCATTAGCGATCCCATTTCAGAAGACGATGAGATTTCAGAGCTGAAGGCCAGCTCCTCGAGCTTGGTCAGTCAATATGCGAAAAAGAGGTTGAGGAACGGAACACAGGCAACCTCTATCGATTTCCCTAGCGCCAGTCAGAAGTTTCTGAAACCACCAAAGCCAGCATTTGTCGCTGCAGCCAACGACGACTCACGCCCATGGTCAGAGAGATTTGGACCACGGAATCTAGAGGAACTAGCAGTTCACAAAAAGAAAGTATCAGATGTCAGGAGGTGGCTAGATGAGGTCGCAGCTGGGCGCATGCGACAACGTCTTTTGGTTCTGAAAGGTGCAGCCGGATCTGGCAAGACAACGACCCTGAGACTTTTGGCCAATGACATGGGATGTGAGCTTCTTGAATGGAGAAATCCTGTTGGAAGCTCGGGCTATGGGTTCGTTTCGGCTTCGGCGCAGTTTGGGGAATTCCTTGGGAGAGGTGGCAAGTTTGGTGCCCTGGATACAGACAGTCCCGAACCAACAGCTACAAACAGCTCTCAGCCCGCCTCGAAAAATCAATCCAAGCGCATCATCATGATCGAAGAGTTCCCAAATACCTTCTCGAGGTCCTCTTCTGCTCTGACAGCGTTTAGAAATACGATCCTCAACTATCTCGCAGCGAACACGCCCTCGCTTTCTATGTTTGGGCAGCATTCCCAGAAAGAACCGGTCACGCCAGTAGTTTTAATTATATCAGAAACCCTGTTAACTACAACATCAGCCTCGGCTGACAGCTTCACGGCCCACCGTTTATTGGGACCAGAAATCCTTCGCCACCCTGGTGTCGGTATGATTGAATTCAATCCAATTGCCCCTACACTACTCGCAAAGGCTCTAGAACTAGTGGTACAAAAGGAAGCCAGGAAATCGGGTCGAAGGAAGACACCTGGCCCGCAAGTTCTAAAGCGTCTTGGTGAAATCGGCGACATCCGCAATGCTGTTGCGTCTCTCGAGTTCCTTTGCTTAAAGGGTGATCAAGATGCAGACTGGGGCTCGAGGGTGGCTCTCACCAAGCAGAAGAAGGCCGTCAAGGATGCAATCGGGCTCACCAAAGGTGAACAAGACAGTCTAGAATTGATATCTCAACGTGAAGCCAGTTTGGGAATCTTTCATGCCGTGGGTAAGGTGGTATACAACAAACGAGAAGATGCCACCCTACCGAGTGATGGCGTGGAAAAGCTGCCGCCGTTCTTGTCACAGAACTCGCGACCGAAGCCTTCTGAGGTTTCTGTGGACTCCCTCATCGACGAAACTGGAACAGACACGCACACGTTCATTTCGGCATTGCACGAGAACTACCTGCTATCTTGCGAAAGCACAGGGCCGATGGACTTGAATACCTCTATTGATTATGTTAACGATTGTGTTGAATATCTATCACAGAGCGACCTTCTTTGTCCTTCTCGAGATATATTCTTCGGGGGAAGAGGTGGTTTCACGGGTGCAGATTCAGGAAGTCAACTCTTACGACAGGATGAAATGACGTTTCAGGTTGCTGTGCGCGGAATGTTGTTCTCACTGCCCAACCCCGTCAAACGCAAGAAGAGCACCATGGCAAAAGGTAGCGATGCTTACAAGATGTTTTATCCCACAAGCCTAAAGCTATGGCGCGCCAAGGAAGAGATTGAAGGGCTCGTCGACGTATGGTCCTCGAAAATGCTCAAGGGAGAGATCGGTGCTCCAACCAAGAACCTCACCGAGGGTGCCACGGCGTTCCGTCTCCCGCAGCAGCCGGCAAGTGATGTGTCTTGGATGCAGCGCAAACAACAACAGTCACGTCAAGCAGCCACCGCCCAGCACCAAGATGAGAACGCTGGGGAAGGTGCCCCTCTTCTATCCCTCGGCAGCGCTGCTCAGCGCGAGATGCTCCTCGAGCGTCTACCTTATATGGCGCAAATCGCCCGCGGCCGCAAGACGACCGCCTTTAGGCTTAAAGACCTTGAGAAGATAGTCTCATTCCGAGGTATTAACGCTGCCGACGAAGAGTCGGATGCGGAGGATGAGCCAGCCATGGGAGAGGCATGGGCGACGGACAAGCCGTCAGAAGACGCAAACCCTCGCAAGAAGAGCACTGGCATCAAGTCAGGCGGCATGTCCGGGCTGTTAGCGCAGAAACTTGTGCTGAGTGACGACGATATCGAGGATTAGTTCTGGTGGGCAATGTAAGATAGAAGGACGCGTACGCATTTGGGTTGATCTAACTTCAAGGCTGGTGGCTTACGGAGAACAAAAGGAACGGAGCATAACGGGACCCGGATGGAGAGGTGTGAATGTTTTCTTCTTTTTTTTCTTTATCTTACAGTTCCAAGTAGAGTGAACTGGACTAGAATGGCAGCCAAATGGCGTTTCCACATCATCACGTTGAAGTGATTGTCATCACGTAGTGTTTAAGTCTATCAAATATACAACATGCTAATCATCAAAGATTGCGTCCTCCTTTTGTTTTCAATTTTCTCACAACAATAACAACTTTTTTTTGCCTTTACCGCGCTCCATAGTGCCAATATTTTTCTTGTTTTTGCTTTTTTGTTTTTGGTTTAGTGGTGGAAGAGACGGATGTTCTGTTCCACGAAGGTAATGCCGAGCTTCTCGGCAGTCTCGAAGACAGCGCCATCGTTCTGGCTGCCGCCGGGAGCGGCAATGTACTTGGTACCGGATCGAGCAACACGGAAGACGTTGTCGATGAAAGGGAACTGAGAATTTGTCAGATTGGAAACAGGTAAACACTTGTACTGGAGAAAAACTTACGAAGGCATCGCTAGAGACGCACACATCCTTCAGCTGGCTCATCCAAGCCTCACGCTCCTCAGCAGTGAAAGCGGGGGGGACCTCCTCGAAGACGGCCTCGAAAGCCTCGCGCTCAGGGCCATCCTTGGGAAGCTGACCGCTCACCAGCAGGTCAATGGCGTTGCTCTTGTCAGGGCGCTTAGTGCCCTTCTTCCACTTGATGCCGAGGACACGCTCGTGGAAGCGCATCCACCAGTTGTCGGCCTTGTCACCAGCAAGTCGGGTGCAGTGAATTCGGGACTGCTGGCCAGCGCCAAGACCAACGACCTGGCCGTTGACAGCATAGCAAACAGAGTTGCTCTGAGTGTACTTGAGGGTGATGGTGGCGACAGTAAGATCGCGGGCAGCGCTCTCGGGGAGGGAGGTGAGGTCCTTGGGGGTGATGACAGTGTTGAAGGACCTGGGAGAGATCTCAACATCGTTGCGGTGCTGCTGGAGGGTGATGCCGTAGACAGTACGGGTCTCAGTGGCAGGGGGGTTGTACTCGGGGTCGATCTGGAGGACCAGGTAGCGACCGCCCTTCTTCTTCTTGAGGATCTCGAGGGCAGCATCCTCGTATCCGGGAGCAATAACACCATCAGAAACCTCCTTGGAGATGATGCTAGCGGTAGCCACATCGACAACATCGCTGAGGGCAATGACGTCACCGAAGCTGCTCATGCGGTCGGCACCACGAGCACGGGCGTAGGCCTGGGCGAGGCCAGAGGTCTCAATGCCGGGGATGTCGTTGACAAAGTAGACCTTGCGCTCCTCCTCGGTAAGGGGGAGGCCAATGGCAGCACCAGCAGGGGAGACGTGCTTGAAGCTGGCAGCAGCGGGCTTGCCAAGTGCCTGCTTGAGCTCCTTGACCAAGGGCCAGGCGTTAAGGGAGTCGAGGAGGTTGATGTAGCCGGGGGAGCCGCAGAGGACCTTGAATGGCAGCTTACCCTCGGGCACGAAAGCGGCAGCGGGCTTCTGGTGGGGGTTGGCACCGTAGCGGAGAGCTGTGTACTGGTCGCCGTTGCCAGCATACTCCTTGCGGAAGAACTGGGAGATGGCGGCATCGTAGTCGGCAGTGTGCTCAAAGGCCTTGAGGGCATAGCGGTTGCGGCTGGCCTCTGAGATTTCGCCCTTCTCGAGCTCGCTCAGGAAGCCGGCGTAGTCATTGGGGTCGCTGAGGATGGTGACGCGCTTGTGGTTCTTGGCAGCAGCGCGGATGAGGGTGACACCGCCAATGTCGATCTCCTCAACGGCCTCAGGGATGCTGACGTTGACCTTGGCAACGGTGTCCTTGAAGGGGTAAAGGTTGCAGATGACATAGTCAACCTTGTTGATGTTCTGGTCAGCAAGATCCTTCTCGTCCGAGGCGAGATCGCGGGCGAGGATGCCAGCGTGGACAGCGGGGTGAAGAGTCTTGACACGGCCAGCAAGCATCTCGGGGGCCTTTGTGATGGCAGAGACATCCCTACGCGAGGACGTGTGAGAAGCGGGAAACTTGCAATGATTGCTGCTGTTGGCATCGGTTAGGCGACTTACTCGACAGGGAAGCCGGACTCGCGAATCATCTTAGAAGTGCCACCGGAGGCCAGGATGCGAACATCCTGCTGGACGAGGCCCTTAGCCAAGTCCAGCAGGCCGGTCTTGTCGTAGACGGAAACGATGGCAATCTTCTGCTGGGAAGCCATTTTTGATGGTTTTGGAGAGAGAATTGTGAAGAAGAAAACAATTGCGCGCCCGGCAACAAGGGAAAAAAGTTTGGCGGGGTAAAGGGTCGAGCTGCCGTGTGGGTGGTGGGGTGGTGATGCGATAGCGGAC
>NAGG01001070.1:0-29573 GCA_003031705.1 Calonectria naviculata | reverse complement strand
CCCCCCCCCCAGTCTCTGTCCTTCCCTGCTACTTGGCCGTGCTTGGCCCACGAATCAAGAATGGTGGGGCTTCCAACAAGTGTGTTGGCTTTGCTAATCCTCTGAGCTTTATTGACTGCATAGCTAGTAAGCTAAAGATTGTCTAGGGATAACTGTGAACAAAGTGCCCGCAGTATGAACTATGACAGTGTCACCAACAACATAAACAGTTACAAAAACAGCTCGGAACGCTGCTGGCGTCGAGAATTCGTGTTTTGCACGCCTCGGTACCGCTGCCAAAACTGGGAATGAGCCTAATATCGCCTATCGAGGCATCTTTACGAGATTAATATATCCCTTTGCAATATATGAGGCCTACCTACTAGAAATGTGAAATTGGAGGGAGTGGGAAATCCTAGACAGGCGGGGAGTGTAAGTGCAAGACGATGGATGAGATCTCGGTTACTTTCTGCATCGATAGTGGCATCCAGTAATTCATTATGTGAAGTTATCTGGAATGTCGGTTACACTTTTATAAACTTAACCGTCAGCGAGCTGATTCTATTGCTGTTATTTATGTTCTATTTGGTTCTTCGCAAACACCAAAACAATGTTGTGGCTAGCGCTACCAAGCCACAGGCTCTACAACATAGCAATCGGATACCTTTCATCTTCCGTTCTTCCATATGAGGCTGATTTGTCAAGTTAGAACGGTAACATCAGTGTATATTTGGCCCGACCTTTATCATGACCTCATAGGGAAAGTTTTATGGTATGTGACCTGTGAGATAATAATTTCCATTTGACTAGATTCATAACATCCTTTTCCTAATTCAACATCATCGCGTCTCAATAATTCAACTTTAATATGGCAAATTTGTGAATTATGCTTTGATAGCTTCGTAGGCCTTATTTAGGTCTCCTTCAAAACTGTTTTGAACAATTTTGCGTTGAATGCTTCCTTTGCCTGTCCTTGGTAAACCGCCTTGTGGTACCACGAAAATTAGGCGCGAATCATCAATTCTCTCATGAAGGTAGCGCCTCTCATGGAACGGCTTAATTCGACGGAGCACCTCATCCTTCAAGGTTGTAATGGCAGCAGAGTCGTCGAATGAAATGTCCTCTCTTGGTTCGATGAAGAGTGCTGGAGATGGACAGCCTGTTCCTACAACGACTGCAGCGCTGATGAGGTCATCTCCACACGTTTCCATTGCGTTTTGCTCAATTGATTTTGTATCGCATCTTAGTGAAGTTGCCATTTTGATCCAGTCATCATTACGGCCTCGAGATTCATAAAGGCCAGGCATAACCTCTGCGAATAGGTCGCCAGTATGGAACATGCCTGTTTCCTTGTTCCGGAGAGACTCGTGCGGGATGTCATAGGATTCCGGTGGTACAACAAGTTCAAACAACTGTTCATCCGAGTTGCTTGTGTCCGAGTCACTTGAGTCAGTCATTGGTACGAATTTGTACTTGGTACCAGCATATGGCTTCAGAAGGAGGGCGTCGGGTCCGCTGCCTCCAACAGCTTGAAGCATCAAACCAACTTCCGTGCTGCCGAATACGTTTGTTAGTTTGATGCCCTGCTCATGGGCCCAAGAACTCTCATCGCGCCCAAGTGCTAGGCCTCCATGCAAAACATATGTGTAACCTTTAAAAATAGAAAATAGTTCATCGTCCTTTTGAGCGGCACGGATAGCGTCTCCCAAGAAGGAAGAGAACATGAAGAGGATGGTGAGACCACACTCATACGTGATTCTCTTAAGCTCTTGCGTAGAGTAAGGGATCTCTGTGGGTAGCACACAACAAGCTCCTTCTTCAAGAAAGGCCACAGGGCATAGGTTTCCTGCCAGATGACAAAAGCTTCCACTAAGTCTAGAGTTAGATATTGCCAAATACCAAGTCAAGAGAGCCGTATCTCACCCTAGGACAACGGTGACTTGTTTTCCAGTATCTTCAAGAGACTTTGCCGCAAGAGGCTTCATTTTGGTAATAGTAAAGTCCAACCATCTTGCCGTGAGTGGCACCAATTTGGGTAGCCCCGAAGTCGATCCAGAGGAGTGGAAAATCATGGTGACATCTTCGTCGGAAGACGGTCTCCATAATTCGGGAAGAGGTAGGTGAGTTAAATCTTGGGAGAAAACATCAGACATGGGAAGACTAAGGATCTCGCCGGTTATCTGCGAGTTATACTCCGGTTCAAAAACGAGTGCCTTTGCGTTTGCATTTCGAAGCAACTGATAGACGACTTCAACATTTGTCAACTTGAGCGATGCAAGTTGGGGAATGAAGCCAGCACGCGCAACTCCCCAAATGTGTACAGCATCACTGTAGGAGTATCCCTTGGCCCTAGATCTAGTGTTAGTTTGGTAATTGGGAGATGAATTTATTCAGACTTCGTACCAGATTCCTACCACATCTCGTTGACGAAGCCCTTTCTTCGAAAGCTCATGGGCCCAGTAACGAGCCGCATTCTCGACATCATTCAAAAAACCGGAAAAAGAAATCGTCTTCCAGCCTTTGAATTCGCTTTTGTCAGAATTCCAGTATGGTATTTTGAAAGCAGGCAATGATGAGTGCTCTCGGGCACTTTCCACGAGAGTGGTAATCTGTGTCTTGTACTCGTATTTTGCCATGGCGTATATCCGTACGTTTACCGTTAATATTAGTTCCAGATGATTGAAGATAATGGATAAGACTGTATTCAGCGGGAACGCATCACTTCATGCGATCACTGCCTTATTTATACAATACGACTCTGATGAATGTCCGCGGCTTTCATTTACCCTTCACCCATTTAAAGATGGCATTTTGGGCTACGGACTTCGGCTCCTGGTGCCGTTCCCACCTTATTGGCGTCATTACTTTCGCAAGCTGTAGCTTGAAACGCCTTTAGTTGTAACGGTGTAGTTTTCATTATGTACAGAATTTACTATAATGGAGCTGTTGTCGCCATGTGGTTGGTCCACCGATCCCGATTTAGGGGCAGGGTTTCCTGGCCATCGTCTGTAGTAGGAGTTACGCTGGACTCATGGATCGACATTCGCCCCCCGCTAAAGTAAAAATGCTCCAATTACGCCCTGTATTGATCGCTTGCGGGATATTGTAGTGGGGTGCAGATGTCAGGAAGGGTTCGCCACTGTTTAGTGTGATGAACACTCTACGTCCAGCGGGTCAATATAACAACGCAACATTCATGCCAACTGCCGCCACTGAATTTAAGCCCGAGTCCATTTATAGGCCTAAGCACTATTCAAAGCGAATCGGAGGATTTACTCTTTGCTTAGGGGCATCTTGATCTTAGCAATGCCGAGCCCTCCAGCTCCACAGCTTCGGCCGTGTTTATTAATGCAGGGATCAGGTTTTAAGGGCCGACTGACGCCATTAAATTGAAGCAGCCGAGGTCTCGTGTGGGTCGAACAACACCAACAGCTCGAGACAGGCTTTTCTGCCTGCTGTTTCCCACGCAAGGTTGGGAGGGTTGCTAGCTGCATGAAATGCGGACGGTTCTTCCCGCCCTCGCATCACTCGTCCATATACTTCACATGACGCGTTTAATCGCCGCCCCGGATAAGTCGGCCGCTGGAAGTTTGTCCAGACTATTTCCGTGGGAGTACCCGCCGTTAATCTGTTGCGTTGACCCTCACCGCCCTCAACGGTCTGCTGGCCCGTTCACAGACGATGGGCAGAGTGGAGACCGGCAAATTCGCGAGTGCGACAGGATTTCGGACACAACATGAACCCGCTATATCGGAGTCCTCGGAGATTGACCAGATACCCGAGTCACGCAGCGCTTTAAACCCGGAGAAAGCTTGCTAGTGAAGGTGAAGACAAGGATCCGATACAAGTGAGGTCACGCCACGATATAATTCTCAATGGAGTACGGGTAATACAAGTAAAGTTTCGTCAACACGATGCTGATAGGCCCGGTAGAAATTTCCCGCAGGCTTAATTATATTTAGAATCGTATCTCGTGTCTTTTTATGCGGACTCTCGGCGTTTGCGGCAATAGTCATGGAGTTTTGATGTGACTACTTGCCCTCAATATTTTAGCTAGTACAGAATTGGCCATATAGAACACAAACGACAAATGGAACCACTATTTAGGACACCTTCAAAGGCACAGTGTGAGAAATACGTTCTTTAAAAAAAAAGGTCCTTAGGGTAGGCAATCCAGAGTGCATAATGATCAATTTCATTTGTAATCACGGCGCGAATGCACAGAAGGGAGGTGATATACTGCTATTGGAACTACGAAAACATTATGAATAACTGGGTATAGATTCCTGGTGAAGTCACTAAAATTTTGTTAAAGGTCTTCATTCTAGTACCCCGGACAATTGAATTGCAAGTTGCAATCCCTCGTCAAATTAGTACTACTTGACATTTACATCATAAGAATCGCTCATTCCAGAAGTACATTCATAAGTAACCCAGAAATAGTACTCAAAAAGCAATGCATGCTTTCGTTTCGGATGGTCAAAGCCATGCCCAAAATGCCTCGCTGACCCTTCTACCTTGACACCGTCCATCCCGGTCCATCTTATAACGTACAAGGTGATGATACACAACTTTTGATTTCACTTCACGAACTAGGAATGGCATTTTCCCAGTCCAGCTTTCCTTGTGCCAGCTCACCGGCACCGACATACTCAAGTACCACTGCTTGTTTAATGCTTGGGCTCGTTACAAACCTGGTCACGAGTCTGGAGAAGTAGTCGCGCGATAGGATAAACCGATTCAGGAAATAATAAATCTTGTTCGCCCACGAATGTAACCTAGTGAGCATAGCAGACATGTCGTAGTCCTGCCTCACAGTGTGCAGTCGCTGTTGGCGGTACGCTTCAAAGACGGCTGAGAGTGTCTTGCCGTCTGGTTCTCCTGTCGTCGTTTGGATAGCAGAGTGGAGTAGGTTGCTGAGTGCGACGACGTCTTGGATGCCGTTGTTCAATCCAAGCCCCGCGTTGGGTGTGAATCGGTGAATGGAATCTCCTATGAGCACAATGCGGCCCCAACTCCAGTTGTTTGCTACTCCCTCCTGAATATCGGCCATACCTGCTGTCGAGCGCCGGGAGAAGACATCCTTCAACTTCAGGGATTCATTGACGGGATACTCGGCGAGTCGCTCTGCAAACGCTTCGACGTCATCTTCAGAATATGAACGCCGTGCCTTAGGAGGCCCAGTTAACTTCTCGTAGCACAACACCCAACCACGTTCGATACCGGTCAAGTACATGATCGATCTGTCTTTGCTTGTCGTCTCAAAACACTCTCCTGGAGTAGAGGGGCGAGGGAAGCTGCACCACATGCATCTGTATTCGGTTTTAAATGGGTCCTCCTTGTCCCAACTTCGGTCGGGGTCTTCCTGGAGAGCAAGCTTTCGCATTATTCGACGAGTACTACTGTGGACTCCATCGGCTCCGATGATGATGGAGCCTTCGTATGTTGTGCTGTCGCTGCAAACTACTGAAACGCCGTCGTCGGTAGCTGATATCCCTATGACATTCTTACCTGTCAAGTATTTGGCCTGAGCAGATTTGGGAAGCCCTTCGTATATTCCCCGTACCAGGTGCGCACGGTGGAAAACCATCAATCCATGACCGTGACTGTCCTAGATATCAGCCTAAATAACACCATCAGAATGCCATAAATAAATACACTTACTTTTCTTTCACTGCTTGGAAGTCTGTAGATTTCTTATACTCATGCCCATCAAGTGAAAAGCCTTTGTGGTAAAGCAATTCTCCTCCGAATACCTTCAACTTTGCCAACAATCCGAGTTGATGTAAAACACGCAGGTTTTGGGGCCCCAATATCAGACAGGCACCAACGTCGGCGATGACATTCTCACGCTTCTCTAGAACAACAAAGTCGATACCAGCTTGCAACAATGTATGGGCAGCCACCAATCCGGTGGGACCTCCGCCAATGATTATTACCTTGAAACTGCCATTCTCCATCGTGATGGAGCCGACAGTTGGCGGTCGTTGAAACGCAGACACTGCCAAAGACCCAAAAAATGGGGACCAGGATCGCTCAGGACGAGATCTGCATACGATTGTTGGAGGTGGTACATGGAAAAGGCGTGCATTTATCTCCGGCTCAGGATCCCCGCCTAGATCTGAGGTAAGAATCTCATTTCGGAGATCGAGAAATAGCAGCCGGAACTGAGACACGAATTAGCGCCAATGCGCGTGCCGCCACACGAGACAGTTGGATAAGACATGGGTGCCCAAAGAGATGGATGCATAAGAAAACATCTGAGACACAACTGCTGATCATCTCAACAATTACATCACTTGTTCTTTTGTCCAATTTCCACACTCATACATGCCCTGGGCAAGCTGAGACAGAACAGTCACCAAATCTCAACATTCAGTCCAGGTAGCAACATGAAGAAAAGAAATAGTCGTGGTCGCTGGGGTTTACCCAGTATGAGCACCGGGCTTTACAATTAGAAAGCATAAGTAGAATACAATTGACTTTTGGAGCTCGGCATTGAAAGCTGAAAACCGCGGTGATGCTGTGGCGAACGGGTTTGCTTTTTGCGGCTTGCTTAGCGTTTTTCCATTTGTTGTGAACACGGCTCCCGCAAGTTAGGATGGAGTTAGATCACTGGTCATTTGTCACTCAATGTAACCTGTATTTGAAACTGACGTCAACACTTCAATCAAAGAGAAATCCACAGGCCGTGTGACCTCAAGCAAAAGTTCACATTGGAGACGTGACCTGGCCAGTCAATTAATTATTATGTCTTTCAGCTTCGAATTCTTCATCAATTTCTTATTCAGATGTGGACCATTGAATTGGAAATGTTTACGAAGCAATATGCCGGTCGGCGTCTAGATGTATTTTGATGGCGTATAATCACTTCATATTACCTTTTTTAATCCAATAATTGGCGTCATTGACATGTCAAAGCGGTACACCTCAGCTACACTAGCGGACTCTTGAGGCTGCTTACTCCCGAGTCGCCAGTAGCGGCTAGATGAATAACTTGAACACCGATCCACTTTGTAGTAAAAAAAGCAACGATGGTAAGCACAATTTGGCGTGGATCGAGTCAGTTGCGCTTCATCGTGACAAGGACGTAGTCCTCAGATGATCCAGTCCCAACCTGGAGACACCCTAAGTCTATTGGCAACCAAGCCAAGGTAAATTTACCGTGATGAACCAAATTTAGATTAAACGTTGATGACGTTGTATCAACACCCCAAGCCAATTCGCTGTTGTAGCTGTTGCCCTAATCTCCCACGGTGTGACGTTTGCCAGAGCTGGAATTCTGTGCTACTGACAATTACCTCAACCCGTCCAAGGAATGATACAGTCCTGACATGAGAAAAGAAGACAGGGACATACACATGTATACGCAATGGACGTGGCTTCACTCTTCGGCTTATGAGTAGTTCTAAGGTTCATAAAATGCCACGTGTATTAAAATTCTTGTTGAATAACGCCCTGAAAGTAAAAACTGCACGGACCTTACCCGACATCTTCAAAGAGCATGTCATGCCTGAGAGCGAGCATCTTGTGACTAGCTTCAAACAGGGATTTCAGTAGTGCCAACGCAATTCAACCAATAGCCACCGTGGAACCGCCGAACAGAGACTAATCACGTGCGCCGAGTACGCTCAAACTCAAACCCACCACAACTTCCAAGGCCGCAAGCAAACTCAGTAGATCACCCAGCTGTTTCGTAAGGGCGATACTCTTGTGCCTTTAGTGTACGGAGCAATCATGCCGAATTTCCGAAGGAAATCTTGCCAATGCTGCAGATCCTCAAAGGTATCATGCGATCGCAAAGTACCCCGCTGTTCGCGATGTGAACGAAGGAACCTGCATTGTCGCTATTCCTTGACAACTCCAATGCACACGTCTCTACGACAGGTAGGTCACTTGGAGCTATGTCAAATTAAATATGATATTGACTAAGGAAAGCACTCTAGTGGCTCTCCGAACGAAAACATCAACAGCCCAAGTAACGGCGTTGACCCGCTATGGGATGGGCTTATAATCAGTGCTGGACCACATGACAACCTTTTATCCAGCACACTCGAATACGTCGACCAAGAAGCTGCGTGGTCTTCTGACTCTTTACTCAATGACCTCTTATTTGATCCGGTAACCAGTGATTTGGCGATTGGTCCGCTCACGGAAGAATCGAGGCTCAAACATTTTGATCTCATGCATAACCACAAGCTTCTTCGTCCTCGTAACCAAAGATGCAAAGATGCAACTTTAAATTCAAAGATGATGCTAGGGCAGATTAGAAACTATCCTCGAATGCTAATTGATGGACTAAGACTGCCTCCTTTTATCAGCCCACCTTGTCATGGCAATGAATTAGGATGCCAGGTGTCAGGATTCCACAAATGTCTTCAAGGGCATTTAGCCACATGTTCAAGTATCACCCGGCTATTCTACGTAGACAATCCTCCTGGTAGAGAATTCATTTGGCAATCTATTGATACGGAGCGACAGAAAATCTTTGATAATGTAAGTACGCTCATAAACCCTATCATACTTTAAACCGTATTGACTCATTCCTTCAAGAGAGAGAGTTATGATCAAGATACTCTTCTGGGGAGTATACAGTCGTTATCAATATATGTTATATTGCAATCAGAGGAGGTTGACTCCATTCCGGAGCAAAATATCAATTCACTTTTAGCCACTGTTGGTGTAAGTCCAATGTTCAACTCACTTCTAAAACAAACGGCTTCACTCTAGGTGCTGACCATAATCCCAGAAGCTCGTCACCTCCGCCAATCTGTTCAACGATCTTGGCCAAGTTGAGCAGAAGGGGTATATTCCTAGCCGTTGTGAATGGATTTACAGGGAAAGCTTTTCGAGGTAGGAGCTCCATATTATCACTAATAAAAGTGTTTTAATACTCATTTTGTACCCTTTTAGGACAATGATCTTGCTTTACATCATCAATTTGGTGCTAAACGTTGCCATTGACCCTACATTTGGTGACAATGGCAAGACATGCTCAAAGCTGCCTCTTCCGAGCGTTCGGGGCCTTTGGGAAGCAAAATCAGACCTGGATTGGCAACAGCAATACACAGCGGGCGCCATGCGACGTCGTAGCGAGGATGCACCAAGGGTTAAATGGTTATGGAAATATGTGGATCATGATGGCCAAGATGTTCCTCGGGAAGACTGGGCCGCCGATCTGGAATTTTGGTGTTTAAATCATGATGACCTTGGTGCCTTAACATGGCTAGCAACAAAACTTGGGCCTGTATGATTATCTCTGAAACCCACAACACTCTATGCTATTTCAATGCATTTTTTCCTTTTTCAAAGTCCCGGGCATTGGATTAAACCGCAAGAATACTGCTACAGTAGTCACACGCCATCAAAATATTTTATCATCTCAGGACACTAGTGAAGGCTCCGATTTATTTTCAATCTATCTATGATACGAACCAAACACACTTTGGAAGAGCTACTATCAATTCGGCCGCTCACTTCTTGGCCAGAAATCCTGACGCATCAATAATTCTGTCAAGTAGCTTCTTTGTCTCGAGAGCCGATTCAAAGGTAGCATAATGATCATCTTCCCCGGTCAGGAAAGCCTGGTAAAGCCGAGCTGTGTTCGTACCAGGCCATCCAACCCCATCAATATTTGAATGAGGATCTTCATCAAAAGGCACTTCAACAGTCTTGCTTCCCTTGCCTACTCTCATTTGGAGCTTGACACCTTCCGTCGAGCGCATTTGCCACTGTGTTTCTGGCAGTGTTGCTTCAATCTCGCCCTGGGAGCCGGTGATGGTCCAACGGATACCCGTTCCTTCGACAGGGGAATCCGACAATCGGAAATTCAGCGATGCGATTGTGCCACTCTTAAGCACGCCCTGTACGAATATGTTGTCAGGGGCAGTCTTCGAGAGACTAGGGCTGACGACCTCGCCACTACGATTGACTACTGTGACGGAGGTGATGTGGTTTTTGAGAATCGCAGATAATTCTTCGAAATTGCCGACAACATGAATAAAACTATCTAAGACTGGAGTATGATATTAGCATTTATATAAATAAGCACAAATGGTTGTATACTTACAGTGTCCAAAGTAGTTGTGGAATGGGTTACTGCCACTTGCCATGTCCGCATAGTATTGGCCTCCGTCCAATATGTAGTCCATCGGGATGCCACTGAATGAACCAGCAACTGATGTACTGATAATCTCTCCAATTTGGCCACTAGACACGATCTCTTTGAGCTTCTTGGTCAGTGGATCCGCTCGGCCTTGCAAGCCAACAATGGTCTTCAAATTGTTGGCTTTGGCCAGGCTCGTAAGTTCCTCGGCTTCGGCAACCGCAGAGCCGAATGGCCATTCCACAAACACTTGCTTCTTTTTCAGGAGCAAAGGTTTGGCAAGGCTGTAATGCTTAGCAACCTGAACCGCCACAACGGCCAGATCCACATCGGGGTCATCAGCCAATTCCGCGGCGCTCCCATAAGCCTTGACAGTGGATGGAAGGCCATGAGAAACAATTGACTGTCTCGCCGACTCTACTGAAGAGTTTGCCACTGCGACTATTTCATAGCCATCCGAGTTTAAGATTGATGGTAGATGGACAAGAGCACCCCAGGTGCCAATGCCAAGGGAGATCTCACCCCGTCCAAGGCCAACCAAGCCAACGCGAATAGGAGACATGTTTTCAATGATGACTTAATGAGAATCTTGTGTAACAGAAAACTGATGTTGATTTGAGAGATAATACAGACAGAATTTGGGATTTTTATACTCCAAAGCAGGCCTTACTTGCAATAACTAGGTACCCAACCAGGACAGCGGCGTTTCGGAGATTCGTTGGTAGGCAAGCACCAGAACCAATGAGATCACTGCAAACGCCGCTCGGGATTTCGCAAATTCATTATTGTGGGTCAGTGGCCGTGCGCCCAGTTACCCTGTACTTGAGAATCTAGCTCTTCGTGATTACAGGAATTACATGAAATCCGGAGGTAGCTCTACAATTTAATAGCAATCCTAAAATAAATTCAACAAATGCCTTAAATTTCCCTCGCCGTAGACCTAAGGGATATTGTGACTTTGAAATTATGCACCATGGTGCTGCCCTACAGTGCAATATTTGCATATTTTAATTCACAACTAAAACTGCTAATATTCCACAACTCAGCAAATTCCTTGATTCATTGTCCTCATGCCAAAACAAAATTAATACATGAACTTTAAGACCTTTTGACCTATAGGGCCCAGAATATACATATTAGGGAATATTTTCTAAGGAGCATGTACTTGAAAGCGTATCGTGTTTAAAAGCATCTTGTGAACGAAGGTAGGATTAATTGACGGCTTGATGGAAAAGAAATATGACTACTGTAAGGACCAGTACCAAGTCATTCTATGATAGGGACAGTTCTTAACCCATGTTGGAGTCTTATTTTAAAGACCCTTTGGTCACATGTTTATCTCGATCAAATCTGACTATCCGAAGACGAAGCTACATTATCCAACCCTTTAAAAAGAGCCATGAATAACCTCTCAAATTTCCTCAAAAATATCCATGACCATTGTTTACAATTGGTTCTTTACTTTGACTTCACCGACATGGGCCGCCACGGCTTCAGCGCCATCATCCGACACGATATCGTCGCTACTCTTTGCAAGCAGTCTGTTTTGGTTCCAGTAATAAAATATCATCCCCGAAACCATTAAGATACTCCCTGCATAAATGCACAAAATCTTGAGGAATCCGTTGTAGTAGTACGGGGCGTCGCTCTTCACGAAGATGTTTTGTCCCGACAGCCCGCCGAGGTTAGACCCCGCCACAGCCAGTGCAAGACCAATGCAACGTTCCTGTGGATCTGGCGTATTGATACTGAACCATGCATCATTGATTCCCTGAGACACGGCGGTGCCGGAATTGAAAACGGTCAAGATTGCATATTTAAGCCATGCATCCTTGCTGCGAACAATGGAATACTGGATTCCTGCAAAGACCAGCGAGTATACGCCACACAGCAGGCAAAGCGGTCCCCGCACGGAGGTCTTGTCACTGATCCATGCAATAACGACGGCGAAGATGCAAACGCCGAAATTGCTGACAGATGACAAGTTACTGGCTGTGATGGAACTGAACCCCAGGTTTTTGATGATCGTGGGCGCGTATGTGGCGAGTCCTCCCTTGGGAGTAAGAGAAATGAGGTTAATTGAGAAATGCCCCCAAATGCGGAAATTTGTTAACAGGATGCTCATGACCTTTTTGAACCCGATACTAGAGAGGCCAACGGCTTTTCGCGGATCATCTAAGACAACGCGGTTGGACAGCAACCTGCGCTCTGCATCGTAGAAAAGGTCTAGGCTCTTGATGCCGCAGAGAGGAACCGTATCGGTAGTTGATCGTGGCATGAGAAAAATAAAGCAGACTCCAACAACAATGGTAAATAGTCCATCAATCAGAAAAAGCCACTGGGCTGTTTGTTAGCATATTAAGAGAGAATCCAGAAGTTGTACATGCCTGCCACCTTTTCAATCCGTATGACTCTGGAATATTGAAAATAGCTCCAGCAATAAGTCCTCCAATGCCGGCCGAAAAATAGTTGCCGATGTACACAAGAGTTACTCTCATGGCCATTTCTTTTCGAGTGTAGAAAGATGCAAGGATTGTCAGAGATGCTGCAAGATAACCAGCTTCCCACATTCCAAGAAGGAAGCGAGTGGCATAGAAACCCGAGAGGTTTCGTATTGCAGTCTGTGCAGTCGCGACAGTGCCCCATGCGAAGATTTGAACCGTTAACCATTTGGCTGGCCCAATCCTTGACAGTATCATATTAAAGGGGATTTCAAAGATTACAATCCCAGCCAGCATGAGTTGGTTACCGTAGTTGACATTGTTTGTGCTGATACCAAGATCTTTGGTAAAGGTGGTCGTCATCGCATATGAGACATTGCCTTTATCGAGTTGGAGAGCGAACAGCCCAAGCATAAGCAGAGGGAGTATGGTAAAGTCAAGCCTGTGTCTGGGTTAATTTTGGCTTTGTTCATTATGCTGGTATGCCTACTTTCTTCTCAGTCTTGCCTCTGACGTTGTGGACCAGTCCGATACAATTAATTCTTCACTTGGGGCTTCGTCATCGGCTCTCTTTTCGGAATCGTCTCTGACATGGTGCTCCATTGTTTGTGGAGATGAAGAGGCAATTTTTCAAAACAATATTATCATGAGGAAAGTCCAATGGAATTCTTCAGTCACCTCAAGCTGTATATAAAAACATCATATCCCAGCCACGCATCGTTGCCGAATGACGCGATTCCTTTTTCCCAAGTTTGCGCAGCCCACATGTCATTTGTAGTTACCCCACTCAAGAATAAGTTTCGGTCGTAGGAAATTCATGTATAGTTTTCCGATGGCCGAAATACTAGTGCGAAGGGGTTAGATTATTGGGGTAATGGCGACAGCATCTCAATGAAGCACGCAATGCGGGATGAGCCAATCAGATTGCAGAAAACTGTCAACATCGGAACCAGTAGACTTTAATGTACAAGTGCTACTCAAATGACCTGATGGTATATACACTTTGTGAGGCATGAATTGGACATTGTGATATGCAAGATCTCTCCGTGAAGCAATAAATTATATACACTCAGCTAGTTTCCATCAAAAGGTTGATTCGTAGACATCATGCAGGTCGTGGCACCCTCGTTAAAATTTTCCAAAAATTCTAAAACGTTCCATTGACTGTGCTCTAGCAGCTCTTCAAGGGGAATTTCAGATAACTGGTGCGGCGTAGATGGAGCATGAGAAGCTTTATGGAGCTTAGTACGATATGTTGGATACGATTGCGGAGGGAATTCAAAATTTGATTCACGCAAGGTGTGATCTAGTTTTTCAAACACCTCCTGTGGACTTGAAGCGTTGCTCGATTCGATTGGACTTTCGAGGCTCTCACCGCTCAACATGTCGGTAGAATTCGAAATTTGTTCCACATGGTCCATTACTGCCTCGATAATTGTCTCCAACACATCGCAGTATTTTCGCACGGCGTTATTTCTCTCCGCTGCAGCGAAGAGTGTGGATGAACAAGCCCGGAGATGATTAGATCGTGCTGGTGTCCAAAGCTTAGGGTGCTTGGAAATGATGTAGCTAAGATGTATGAGTTTTCATCCGACACATTGATGTGGACCTCTTACCATATGGTTAGGCCAGCGACAAATACCGAGTTGAGCATAGTAAAGGAATACCCCAGACTTCTGTTTAATCTTAGGCGTTTGAATAGTTGACAGACGCTGCCACAAGCTTCAAGACATGTTATAATCAAAGGATCCGACGGATCTAGACTGCCGAGTAATGGCTCAATAGTTATTCTTACTGCATTCTTAGTATGGAGTTTAAGAAAATCAGCATCAGATGCAATGCAATGAGGCAATGATGACTCAAAATGTCGGATCTTGTCTAGGAGCAATGGGATTTGCTCCCTACAAAATGGTTGATCGACCCGATAAATTTGGCAATAGGCTTGAGAATTAAGCCGGCTTAGTCGTATTGTGGCAATAAAGACATTTGAATCGACGGGATCTTGCTCTCCCAAGCCATTTATCTGAGTTTGATGGGCGGCAGCTGGTGGAAAGTCTGCATCAATGTCATGATCAGCAAGACTAAAAGGACGTTTCATCGCCCAACAGATATTCCTCTCGATCACGTATAGGGCCCAGAAAAGGGAACGTCGTAGATCACGTTCCGCAATACTTAGATGCTCATAGGAGTGTTTTCGGTGTAGACCAGCTTCGACAGCTGTTCTCATTGCCAATCCAATGGCGTACCAGACATCCGAAGAGAATGAGGAGCGCAACTTGTATAGGACAATCCACAAGAGTATTTCTGCTTCTTCAACCAAATTTGACTTATCCATCGATTCTCTGATTTGCGAAGCCTTTGTAAAGTATCTTTCAGGGTGTAATGTTGAACATGTTCCGGTCAGCTGTTTAATTGCCGCACCAATGGCACATGCCATATAAAGACGAAATAAAGCCATTGGATCTGATTGCGTGCCCTCTCGGAATGTCAAAAGTAGCTGTGTATAGTCACAAAATGGCACACGTCGATGCATGCTCTCTAAGTACGTCATCAGCAGCTCTTTCCCGATGGTTTCGTCAATGCCTAAACTTTCCACAAAATCGTTGCTTTGCGAAGGCAATTGTCCTCCATCGGTCGAATTTATGACTCCACCATTCCAGCAATTAGTTGGTTGAGTAGACTTGGGAGAAATTTGCCGGTTTCCTGTGGTTTCCTCAGCGCTGTCCAAGAACTGATACCCAGGCCCATCAGTCGGGCTCCGCTGATCCGAGAAAACGGAGCAAGCCGAGCCGTCGGAGAGTCGACGACCAACAGATGGTTGTCCATCTTGAATGTCTTTCCTCGCGACTGATATCTGTTGTTCCAGCGCTTCGATCTTGTTGATAAGCTCTTCCTTGGAAAGTCCAGCCATGCGACGCATCAGAGGAGTGGAGTCACGACTGCACGGAATATCGGCCGCGCGGCAATTCGTGCATGCGGGGAAGCCGACACACCGTTGCTTGCGGCGATGGCAGCGGAGACAAGCTTTGATAGTTGACCTCCTTTGCTTTTGTATCCCGGCTGATTCCATTGGGTATGTGTATCAATTACAAGCGAAAGGCATGCGAAGTAGTTTTGCGAACACCTTTCGGTGCTGTGGATGCTGTGGTTACGTTAAGTTTAGCCTGAATTGCGTGCTTGGATACCCCTGTTGGTTTTCCGTTCAACTAACCACGAACACGCCAACAGGTCTCAAAAAGAGGTACAATTCTTAATGGGGAATTCATGCTTTCGCAAGGTAGTCTAAAAGTAACCATACAAGCTCTTGCGAATTAATTGTGCGTAGAGAGCGACATCGGTCAACAGATACTATTATCACTCCATATCTATCTATATGAAGTTTACCACCCCAAAACGCTCGACAAACTCATCATGAGTGTGCTTCAATAGGGTGGACTAGCCCATATAAAGGGAAATCTTTTTCGGAAGCCTTAAATTTATAATTGGGGAATCTCGAGTCATCACAATGGCTTTTCTTTCATCGATATTGTGACAAGTAAGGCCGCCGCGACAAATGTAATTGACAGCACTGCATGGAATTCGTTTAGCGACAAGGCCATCTGGCGGGGGATCGGACTTACGGTGCGATGAGAGTATAGAAGTAACGTATGCTTTGGAAACCAATGATCGGATTGAGTCCGGTAGTCTCGCTACGTAATCAACATTTGATGTGACATGGTCAATGATCTAGATAAATGACATTAATTCCGCCCGAAAAGTGGTGAAAGAAGGGGCTCCCTACCTCTGCTCGGTCCTCCAAATTGACGAGAAGGTCTTCCAATTTAATTCTAAGGACTCGGTTGATAAGGGCAGTTGAGAAGCTGGCTCCAACAAGTACACCGACGTTCTGGGAAAGAAACCAAGCAGTTCCGGCAATGGCAATGTCGGATTGACCAAGGCTAGCTGCCAAATGAATGAATGTTGAAGATTGGATGATGCCCATTCCGGTACCTGGCAAGGCTACAAACAATGCCTCGAACCAGTTGATTTTACCATGCCAGCGTAGGAGAATGAGTAAAAAGCCAGAAATACCTGCTAAATTTCCGAGGACCGTCAATAATTTGTATCTTTGAAATTTCGTGATGAGCTTTCCGCTCAAAATTGTGCCCAGTGCATTGCCAACCACTACAGGCACGACTCTTGTGCCAGCGGATGATATGGATTCTCGCCCAACGATCTGGAAGTAAATGGGGATGGAATATAGAAGCTGCTATGATTTAGTGCAAGTTCAACTAACGTTAGGGTTTATACTGACGCCGAATTGCCCAGCGGATTGGAATGCCATGATGAGGTAAGCTGTTGAGACATCTCTTCTAGAGACTAGCTCAAGTGGCAAAATTGGTTCTTTTGCGTAGTTCTTTTCAATAAGAAAGAACGAGACCAAAAATGCAACAAAGCCCACAGCAAAGCCACAAGAGACAACTGTTAGACCCTTTTTAGTTACCAAGTCCAAACTCAAGAGTCCCGTGAAGATGGTGCCAACCAAGGTTATTGCACCTGCAAAGTCGATTCTGGAGAGCTTGGATGAACCAGAAAGGCTGCGTTCTTCCGTCTGTAAATTAATCTGGTTGGGCTCGGGTAGTTTCCAAAGCACAAGCGCTAGCCCAATTAGAGCTACTGGGAATTGGACAAGGAAGCACCTGGTGTGATATTAGTCAAGGATGCATTCTTTGGATGAATTCGCTTACCAACGCCATCCAACGCTTCCTGCAAGCCAACCCCCAACTGGTCCACCTATTGAACGCGCAGTGGTTGCTGTAAGGTTTACATAGGCGCGATACTGAGCGACATAACGCAGTGGAACAAGGTCTAACATGATCAGCCATGACTCACGCTGCAGATTGGAGGCTCTTACCAGCGACGACAATGGAAGTCAGCGCAATTTTCCCCGCGCTACCGACACCGCTGATGGCACGCCCAAGAATAAGCTGCCAAAAGGTATTCCCAATGCCACTGCGAAGTTTAGTATAGTTGCAAACCGCAGGACGGGCAGATTTACACGAGGAGACAACCCAGGCCAAACACTGTCCAGCAAAAGATGAGGCAATTCCTTCTGCCATAAATGTCGCTCAGCTTCCCATACTTTGCTTTTGTAAGTGGATACTCCGGATATGAAAATGCCATTCCTTACCAAAGGTTGGCTTGCAGATTGCGCCAAAGTGTAGGCGGTTAGTAGCCATGCAGATGACGACAATGAATTGAATTCGGATGCCATCTGTTGGTTGATCGCGATCACGACCGACGAAACAACATTTGATAAGAAGATTCCTATAATTAATCTCTTAGCGAAAGGTTCAGCATGCTACATGTAAGAGCGTGAAAGGCACCTGCAAGAAGGATTGGAAACACCATCCAGACAACAACTGCTGATACATGTTCATCATTGGCAGAGCATGACTCTACTTTGCACGAGTTAGCGAAATTTACGCTGCACCAACGTGTGTATCCTACCATTCTCTTCATGAGAATTAACTAATGGAGCCGTTTCATCTGCTTCTATGGTATTGCTTTTGTGATGAAGCGTCATTGTATCGGATCTGTTTGAGCACACGGCTAGGGTGCATGTGTTTCCAGAGAGAACTTTGATGATGCTCTCAATTCAAACCCCCCAAAATATCCCTAATTCAGCTAAATTGTGGCTCCCGAAACATTGCCCCATGAGCCTTTGCCCATTTTCCCTAAACGCCCTGGCACATTTGCGACGCCGAAGGTGGGTGTCCATCGGCATTGGTCGGTGGTCGGATCCCATCGGCCATCGGAAACAACTGTCGGCCATCGGAGAATGACGACACGCAACACGAGACCCGCATACTGGTGTGATGCATGATCATGTTGGACAAGTTCAAATGGGATTCAGAGTCGATTGCTTTTCGTCATCAATCAAGGCTTAATTGGGACACCAGACCTAGCCATGTTGTTTTTGGTTACTTTGTTGCTTTCATTCGCCCAACTAGCATTATGCCGGCGCCCAAATATTCTCTTCATCTTGACGGATGATCAGGACTTACACATGGAAAGTGTTGACCATATGCCCCATCTCAAAGTAGGTTTCGGTTCTCGGACTTGTATTATTTAATATTCTAATGGACTCCTTAGAACCTAATCGTGAATGAGGGCACCACTTATAGCCAACATTATTGTACAGTAGCGCTGTGCTGTCCCTCCCGAGCTACGCTGTGGACTGGTAAGGCCGCTCACAATCATAACGTCACAAATGTCTCTCCTCCACACGGCGGTTACCCGAAAGTCGTCAGCCAAGGGATTAACGATGATAACCTGTTTTTGTGGATGCAAGAGGCTGGCTTCAACACATATTACGTTGGCAAGCTGTGGAACTTCCACTCGGTTGACAATTATGACCAACCCTCAGCGCGAGGCTTCAATGGGTCAGATTTTTTACTGGACCCATATACATACCAGTACTGGAATGCCAAGATCACACACAACGGTGAGGAGCCAGTCAGTTATGCTGGCCAATACTCGACAGACATTATCTCACAAAAGGCCAATGCTTGGTTGGATGAAGCTTTGCAAGAGGAAAAGCCATTTTTTCTCACCGTTTCACCAATTGCACCTCACTCGAATTGGGTTATCGATGTAGAGCGTGACATATCCTATCTTGAGGAGCCCAAGTCCGCGCCAAGGCACCAAAATTTGTTCAAGGACTACAGGATACCTCGTGATGAAAGCTTCAATGCTGCTGTCAAAGGAGGTGCTAGCTGGGTCAAGGAACTTGCACCTCTCAATGATTCCGTTCTTTCATACAATGATCACTACCAGCGCCAACGCTTAAGAGCTCTTCAGGCCGTCGATGAAATGGTAGCTGAGCTTGTCGAAAGACTAGAAAGCTCCGGTGAGCTAGATAACACATACGTATTTTACACTACCGACAATGGCTATCACATCAGTCAACATCGCATGCATCCAGGCAAAGAATGTGGATATGGTAATTAGCTTAAACCTCGCGGCTTATCATCTGCTAATGGTAACTATAGATACTGACATTCATATTCCATTCTTTGTTCGGGGCCCTGGAATTACTCGACGAGGTAACATTAATTCTGTGACGACTCACACAGATGTCAGTTCCACTTTACTTGAGATTGCTGGTATTCAGAAAGAGCTTGATGGAACTGCTATACCTTTAAAGGCTGATTCCATTGCCTCTGATAGGCAAGAACATGTAAACATTGAATACTGGGGCGCGGTAAGCTTAATCGTTCCCGCAGAAGATTCTCAACTAATTGATGTAGGCTGTCCCGGAGGGCCTCAACGGAGGTCGAAGTGATAAGCACAGGGAGGCTGGGGTCTGGGAAAACGTTTATCCTAATAACACATACAAAGGACTTCGGCTTATTTCAGAAGAGTACAGTCTTTACTATTCCGTCTGGTGTACTAACGAGACGGAGTTCTTTGACCTCAAGGTGCGTGCATCCCATGGCAATGGTAATCAGTACGTAAAGTTAACATATTTAGTCCGATCAATACCAAACGACGAATCTTATCGACTCTATCGATGAGGCCTCAGAGTATTATATTTCTGGGCGCCCTCTCAAGCAAATTCTCACGCGCCTCAACGCCTTGATTATGGTGCTCAAAACATGCGAGAAGAGAGGCTGCACGCATCCATGGGAGGTATTACATCCAAACGGTCATGTGAAAAACCTTAGGCAGGCTCTGGATGTCAGGTTCGATGAATTTTATGAGAGCCAGCCCCAGATGTGGTTTCTGGAATGCCCGACGGGATATTTTGCGGAGATGGAAAATCAGGAGCTGACCAAAGCACATGTGCCAGCTTTACAAAAGCAAGGCTTTGACTGGACAAACCATTGGCAATATTTTACATAATGGATAATTCAGGCCAAAGCAGCCGGAAGAAATTCCTGGGGCTGTGATAGTTATATACCTTTTGTAACAACTCTCATGCAAATTAAAGTATGTGTATCGTCACGAGAATGTTTCTAACACCCGCTATGTCTTTGAAGAAAAGTGATGTATCTGTAAGCCTCTTAAAAATACTTTTCGGAGCTCCCGTTCCGGCTGCATTTGGATGTATGGTTTGCGTTCACTAAAAAATATTTGGGTCAGGCACTTTTCTCAGTTTAGCTTTTGCATCCGCATCCGGAACAACCTCAGAGTAAAGAAACGGAAGGTGGTATTATGGACCGATTTACCACCTATATTTGGCTTAGACAGATTCCAAATCTCATAATGAACAATTATTTCTGAGCCATGCATGATAATTATTTGCGATTCGCTATCGCTTGATCCGGTCACTAGTCGTTCCAACCAACGGTTGGTCCATACACACTTTGAAGCCAGCCTCTAACCAATGAATGGGGATGTTGATAACACATGCCGCGTCATTTTATCGAAATAGGGTTCAGTTCACAATGCCTGAGGATGGATGGTCACTAAAATCGGTCTAATGGATTTGGCCTTCATTGTGCGTGATAATCATGCCGTGATATCATTCCTTCGTCAAATTGTTCTAGGTCTCCTGCATGATCACAGGAGACTGGCAGTTAATTATGTATTTCTTGGTCGAATTAGCTATGATTTCAATGGTCCATCTTGTTGGAAATGTTATTTATATTTCAATGAATGCGACGGAGCTGATTGATGGGAAACGTCACCATCATCCCTGTGAGCTGAATGATCTTTGGAGAAGTCCTCATGGACCCTTAAAACGGGCCCCGGTACTGCGAGTTAAATTCCTACTTGAGAATGATGGGCTCTTATTAAGTTTAATGCGGCAATGGCCGCGTTCTTTCCATCGGGGTTACCTAAATCTCGTCGTCATTAGCTCGGAAAGGCTTAGACAATTCTCCATGAGGGGCGGGATGTGTTCCCACTACCTCCAAATTAGTGGATCCCATCGGAATGCCATGCTTCAGAATACTCGCACTCACATTATTAGGTATGGCGCAACTAATGTGTATGCATTTGATACGAGCCTGAGAAACATAAATACGTAGACTCCCTGATTCCGGTAATATCTTCATCGACAGTATTCCACACACCAACTCACAAACTACATACAACATTCAGTCTTTACTTTTTACATCACCGAAAATCATGAAGATCTCATCTGTTCTCCTTGCCTTCAGCCTTATTGCTGGAACAACGGCATGCTCTGAAATCGGGTCCAAATGCAGAATCCAAGGCGTCAAGGATGCTGGCAAAACGACGAAGCAAGTGTGCGATGCCATCGGAAAAAAGACTTGCTGGTGCTGGAGAAAGTTCAGCCATTACTGCGACGTTGGCCTCAATTCCCAGACTTTTGACGAGGTATGCCGCGAATCAAAAGGCAAAGTGCTAAACGAATGCTGAGGTGAGCCTTCTTGGAACCTGTCCCCACTTGTCTTTTCCTCTTAAGCTAACATGGAGACCAGCACCGCAATCTTCTCTGACCTTCAAAATGGAAAAGGTCAATAGGATGAAGAGGTGTGCTAGCATAAGCCCAGGGGTTGCCCTAGGAAGTAACTGGATTCTGGTTCTTGTATATAGTGAAACCGAAAGCTTGCAGGCATACAGATAGAAAGGGTCGAGGGATAGGAAGCTTCATAACATTGATTTTTCTTTTCAAATTTTGCAGATAAGAACCATCCCCTGAGTCGTGATTAAGCCTGTGTAGGACAGCTCCCAGAGCCACACGCTGGAATTGATGCGCGACCATGTAACCGCATAGGAGCTGCCACTTGCGTGTTCCAAGAGGCGTGGTAGAATGCTCGATTTATGTAAATTGGTACATAGAGACTTTTCATCAGCATTGTTTTTCGATTTTGTAATGTCAATAAAAGCAGAAAGCGAGCAAATTTATGAATGAAGCCTCATATCCAAGCAGAGATTGAAGCAAGAGCTCAAGTATGTAGTACTCGCTGTTAAAGGGGTATCCACGTATAGGAATTCCTATATTTATTAGCAAAAATCATTTGGTTGGTCATGACTTCCCTAAGATGTGTTAACTTAAAATGCTGATCGTGAACCTATACACTCGTAGCCGTTGCTTAATTCATCTTCCAACTCAACTCTAGTTCAGTGTTTCGATCGCAATCATTCAAGTGTATAGAAATGCCATCTGATTCATATAAGTAAAAAGCTTAATAACAATATTGTGGTGGGAATTTAGATGTATAAGTATTCATGGGTGCTATCTGTTTATCCAGACTGACATGTCATTGCACCATATATATGAGAGCTGGTTAGACGGGGATCGCAGCATACATCTACTAGGACGAAGGTGGGTATTTGTTGCGTGTTTGAATCCAGCCATTGCCAGTTTTGTTCCGGAATCATAGTCAACTGAGTCGCTGACAAATTAGATGCTTGTCGAGGACCGGTTTCTAATGTCCAATGGATACAGGGTAAGAGATTCCCAGAATCGAAACTACAATTTTAGAGTAAATGGGGTGAAACATACAACAGTTGAGTGAGATTAAAATAAGGAGAGTTTTAGGAACATTCCTCTGTCACGATTGTAGGCCGATTCCAGCTAGCATCTTGCTATCCTAGGCATAGTCTAAGCCGCGCAATTAAAGTTTAATGAGTCCATATAAATTTCGCTACCCTACCTGGAAACAGCTTGCTTTTATTTTTACGTCATTGTCGGTATGTCCGCTTTATAATCTGGCCTGTGAATAGCATCACTGAATCAGGTCTGGCCGGCGTACTAGGGTAGGTTGCTAGCCATGGGACTTCAAAACCCGGGGCCAGCTGCAATCTTGGTAATGGCTTCCCATGTACTGCATTGTTAATGTGAAATATTGACGTCCCCCTGTAGGCATCGAGCTGGCTCTTAATTTCCATTGCCGCTGCCGCAATTATTGCTCGGTTGTACCTTAGAATAAGAGTCCAGCGACGCGCACTATCACGGAGTGACTTTCTAATTTGTCTTGCGTGGATCTCCAGCACTGCCTACACCGCGTTTAGCATTAAATTCAAGCAGCTTGGCTCTTTGGACCCGCCTGGTACAGAATCTTCCATGAAACTTCAAAGTGACCCTCGGAATCTACAATTACTGCTGAAGGTAACTTGCTGCTTATGAGACACAAAAGATGTTATCAGGGAAAAGCATACTGATCGCGTCCGTAGTTAATATGGCTCAGTAACATACCTCTTTTAACAAGCTTTTATCTTTGCAAGGCAGCCCTTCTTGATATATACTGGAATGTTTTCCCAGACTTTATGGTTAAACGACGATTATTACTACTGGCTACGATTGTGTTGGTTGTGCTTTGCTACCTAACGAGTATCACACTTGTTTTTTGTATTTGCATACCGTTCCAGGGTGCTTGGTAAGCGATGCATCAAGTGTGTCCCATGCCACCCTATTAATGAATTCTGCCTAGGGATCTTGATTTTCACACCTGCCCAAGTTCTCAGCAAGATATGTTCTATAATATTACGTGGGGCCTTCACTTTGCAAGCGACATTCTCGGTATGTGTAATGGAAGAGGCATATCAAATACAGCAACTAATGGGAATAGTCTTTTTTTTGCCATGGCTCATACTCCCCCATATGAAACTACAAACTGCCATGCAGGCGGGTTTGTATTTTGTGTTTCTTCTTGGTGTCATTAATATATCAATGTGCACTATGCGCTACGTCATACTCAAACACGCTGGGGCAGGTGGTATAAAGAGTTTTAACCTAGCGAGTAAGTAAATACCAACAGACAACACAGCGTTAGACAGTACCTGACTTGATGATATCTTAGTTTTACTCTGCATGCTGGATAGCAGCACAAGCGTTGTTATTGCCTGTTTACCATCTTTACGACCTTATCTTGGCAGCCGTGGACCGGAGGCCACTCAGAGACTAAATAGTTATTCAAGTCCATCAGCTGTGAGATAGACATGTAATAGAAATAGTTGAACTTGCCAAGAGACATTTAAAATCTACATCGAGTGATCCGAACAACATTGAACGTCACGAAAGACACAATTATCATGCTGTTAGTATGGGGAGACTTTCCCAGAAAGTAAATATCTTCATCCTTGTATTAGTGTTGAAATTAACTTGACTTGATTCCTAGAAAGTCCAAATTGCGGGGTGCTTCCACCTCTGCCGATATTTCTTCTCTTGTTCTTGTCACATCATTGTGGACGTGTTCCAAATACAGCTGCTGAATCCTTTCGGTAACTGCGCCGCGTTTTCCGTCACCGATTGAACGGCCATCGACTTCCACCACATGAATCTGAGACGGGAATGTACCCGTGCAAAAAGCCTCATCAGCGCCGTAAACTTCAGTCAAGGTAAAGTCCAATTCCCGCACGGTGATGCCGTTCGCTCGACAAACGTCAATAGTTTTCTGTCGAGTAATGCCTTGCATTTGGTTGTCTTTTGTCGGTGCCCAGACCTCGCTTCCGCGAACGATGAAGAAATTGACCGAGTTGCACGTTTTTACGAAGCCTCGTAGATCCAGCATGAGCGCCTCATCCACATTCATCACATTGGCGCTGATGCAGGCCTGTACATCGGTTGCTTTCGAGATATGGTTCCATTGCTCATCCTTTACGTCGGGTGGACCGCGACGGACCCATGTTGTGGCCAGCCGAAGTCCCCTGTTCTTGGCGGATGGAGCAACCGCCTTGACTTCAGGAATGATGACGATCAGCGGCAGGCCGATGTTCACGTGCGGGTTCTGGTAGGGTGTTGACTTCAGCCCTCTGCTGACAACGAGTCGAATATGTACGTGCTGCTCTTCTCCCATATCATTCGCATCAAGGGTCTGGTGGATAAGGGCCAAGAGCCCTCCCTTGGTAATACCTAAGTCCATATACATTGCCTTGGCGGACTGGAAGAGGCGGTTAATATGATCGCGTGCAAATTGGACACGGCCTCTGTTTGCGCGAATGCCCTCCTGCAGTATGTTAGCCCAGCTCGATGTCGCCCGGGAGCCGCCATCATACCCAAATACCATCACCAACAAGAAAGTTTGAGTCAAATACCGAAACGACGGCTTCAGCACGAGGGACAAGCTTAAACTGCCCAGACACACCATCTCGCATGCCAATCTGTTTGGCTTCACGTTAGTCTCTGTGAAATATGTGCCGAGTAAATACACAAACCAAAATGGATTCATTCTTAGCATTGGGCACAACGGCATGGGTGGAGGTTTCTCCGGCGCCATTGGCTGCACCGTGGGTATTTTGTGCAGCAACCATGATGTCTCGGCCTCGAAAATTGTGATTTTTTGAGAATTTCTCTGATGTATTCAATTCATAAAATAATATACGGTGCGGGGAGATGTGTTTTTCTTTTATCTTAAGAAGTGCGCGTACGCACTCAAAGCGACTGGCCCATGGCTCGGTCGACACCGAAGCCTTTCGGCAGCGACCGAGAAAGATCCACTCGAGATTACGGCCAGCTTCGCACCACTGAGGCCGCACGTGATGGTTATCTGTAAAGCCACGGACCCTCCCGAGAGCGTATATGATTAGGCCCCGGCAGTCCTCGGACGTCCGAAAACTTCTCCACAGCAGCCATGGAGCTTGACTGGGACCCTGCTTTCCAGCCATCAATTTCCAAAGCGTGCAGCAGATGTCACGCGCGCAAAGTGAAGGTAAGGCTCAACATGAGCACGCCACCACCAACGACTTGCTAAGCTCGGCTCTGGCAGTGCGACTTGAAAGTACCGCAATGCTCGGCGTGTGTAAAGCACAATGAGGAATGCAACATCACGGAATGCGTGGCCTATCCTTATGCCGTTGTGAAAAGGCTTTTGGCCGAAAACAGAGATCTGCGCCAAAGACTGGGAGCAGCTACAATATCGATCACTCAGCCCCCAACCTCAGCCCCAAATACCTGGGTTGAGGTCCATGGGAAAGAGGCCGAAGAAGTTGGATTTCTATCCATTGGAGGTCGTAGCTCGCACTCAGAAACCAAATATGGTACGGAGATTTGATTGCTGCTGTAGAATACTTCGAGCTACTAACTGGGGTGTGTGTGCTAGTGGGGAGCGCTGCGGGCTCGACATTTGCTCGAATATTCTTCAAACAATTGAATCTAGGTCAATCAGAGGCTTCTGGTCGCCAAGGTGACTGCCTTGATGAGTGCCCATCGCAAAGGCTTGCAGCATTGCCACCGCAAACAACGGCCCGGTTATTACTGAGAAAGTACATCGCCAGGGTACATGTCTGGTGGCCATTTCTACAACTTCCAATGCTACGGAGGACATTTGAAATCGTCTATCAAAATCCAGCAAAATCAAGTGACAAAGACAAATTTATAGTCTTTATCGTATTGGCGCTTGCAAGCAGCGAGTGTCGCGACGACAAAGAGTATCAATCCATGTTGGACGTGAACACACCAATATCCTACTTTCAGACGAGTTTGAGATTTTTTGTCGACTTTCATGACCACCCACGAGACCTTTTCGGAATACAGGCCGTGATTCTATTGACATTATGGATGCTAAACTCTAGCCTAAGTAGCCATTGCAATGATCTGTGGCATCTTTCTCGGTATGTCATGTCAGCGGCTGTCGAAGCAGGACTTCATCGCCATAACGCGGACTGGGGCTTTTCCGCCGAAGAACTAGAAACCCGCAATCGCACTTGGTGGTGTGCCTACAACCTCGAAAGGTTTGCTCTATATATCTGAATCAACATCCAGGCGCTATTGCTGATTATTTTTCCTTCCTTCCAGACATGCAGCGGTCATCACTGGACGAGTTCTATCCATCAGAGACCATGCTGTGCATGCTCTTCAACCAACAAGACATGGTTTTGACACCCTTACGAATCCTGAAGCCATTGCTTCACCTCTATTTCACACGCATGATACGCTCCCGTTCCGCCTCATGATCAGACTACGTCAGATCTCTGGTCGTATCCTCGAGTCAATTTACATCGGGAGGGGGCCTGACGGAAATGCCCTGAATACCTCATTCCAGCGTATATGCTCCATGTCAGATGAGTTACGCCAAGACTTGGAAATTTGGAGGACCGATTTGAATACGGTAGATTTCAAACCCTCGCGAGAATATTCGGAACTGAAGATTGAATATTGTCTTCTCCAACTGTTATTGAATCGACCCAGCCCCACGTTCATGGTTCCCTCGAGCCCTATGATTGCGGTTTGCTCCAAAGCGGTATCCAGCGCAGTACGCCAATGGTCAAAGATTGAACTAGAATATGGAGTATCAGCTGTATGCCGTTGCTTCAGGCAGTTGCATTCCCTTGTTCTAGTGGGCCTGGCTGGTTTATATTGCGATTGGTACGTCTCCATCATTACCTCCATTGACAACACGCTGGTCCTGGCCTACTACTAAGACTTGAGCAAAATAGGCAGACTATGATCATAACACGCGATGTTGGTGATGAACATTCACAACGGACGTATCGTCACTGGAACGACACCAGCGTCTGCGTAGGTCTTATTCGTCGGGCCATCGCACAGATGGAGATCCCAGGATTGGTGAAATATCAACAACTCCTTCAAGCAGTAAGAAACAAAGTTTATTCCAGAACTTCAGCAGATGTCCTTCACAATCCAAGTGTGCAGACGCCGGCTAGCTCCTTCTTTTCTGGTGGGGAATCCTACGGCTCTTTTTCTACGGAGGGAGTAGACCTGGATGGCCCGTCGGGTCTATTTTTTACTGGCGAAGAAGACATGGAGATATATAGGAGCCATGTTTCAGGCTTCTTTGACGGTGGCATGATGGAAATGGATGAAGCCCTCAATGCATGGTATGAGGCAGTGATGAGAGAGATGTAGTCCCAATGAACGAAAAGCGTATATGATCAACGCATGCAAATCAGCTTATAATGCGGAGCTTGGGGCGAATGCATTGTGAAGAATTAGGCACATGGTGAATTTGAGGTTGCTATTTGCTGCACAGATTCATTGAGCTTTGCTTCCTCGCCGTGTAAATGTTGGTCGGGCCTCAGTCTTCTTGTGGATTCCCCACTGAAATTTGGCGTGGTATGGCGCCATCAAGCTCTGAAAGCACGTCTAACATGGGATCAATGGCGTTTGGTGGACCCAGCTCCAGCCCAGTGGGACCGTAGACAAGCAACTATAATTATCGTGTGAAATAGATCTTCATTCATGAGTTAGAATGATGCTTAGGTCACTGCTAATGCTCCATTACAATTCATCTTTGTAGGTAATACTTGTTACTATCATTTCTTCCTTTTTGCGCCCGCAAATATTGTTATCCTGCTGGCTCACAGTGGAGCTTCCCCTTGCATCATTTCCAGCACGAGCCTCCACCCCCAGATAACGCTACCCAGCTAGCTTCGGTGGACACCGAAAACGTGCTCGGTAGCGTCCGAACTGGCATCACGACACTCCTTAATCGCCTTGGAACTTTATTCGAGTTTATCAATTCAGCATGACTTAAATTCTTTGGGCCTGGCCCATGAATCTGATATCATCAGAGAGGATATTCTAAAGTTGCTTCCTGCTTCATCTCCGCTTCATCTTGCAGGAGCATCACTGCTTGCTCCTTGTTATTTTCGCCCACGAACCGAATTTCCACCTCAACTCCTCCTCCAGTCATGTCAACACACTCGAAAGACCATGAGCTGCCTAATCCCAAAGACGATGTTCACGAATCCTCTTACCAGACTGGGGCTGAGGCTTCTGGGTCTGTTGAAGAGATGACAAAGGCCCAGGCTAATCGGCTCCTGATGAAGACTGACCTGGTGGTAATGCCATTGGCAATCCTAAGCATGACTCTAGCATTCTTGGACAAGGTACGTGGATATTTCTTCATCGACCTGTGGTTAAATTCAGATCATCTGACAAACTCTAGAATGCCCTAGGCTTTGCCGCGATCTTTGGGATGCGAGACGATGCACACTAGAGTTCTTCAAACCCATGGGTACTGGTTGATGGGTAGGCCCAATAGACTTTTTAGCCGGAGTGGGTATAGATTAATACCTAAAGATACCTATAGTAGTATCTAGGTACCTATAGAGCCTATAGGTATTTTTAGGTAATAAAGTAAGGTATTATAGGTACCTATAAATTTAGTAAGTATATAATAATAATTATA
>NAGG01001065.1:0-24088 GCA_003031705.1 Calonectria naviculata | reverse complement strand
GAGTTCGTGGTGTGAAACGAGCGTCGAGCGATATTCGCAGTCCGGCCAAGCGAGTGGTTGTGGGCGCGTTTTCCCAGGTTTGCGAGCCCACAGTCAAGTCGCAGCGACGATGCGGGAAGCCAAAACTATTGGAGCGGTGCCCGTCCACGTGTGTCCATGCCACGCACTCTGCGTGTCTCTCTGTCGTGTGAGCGGTGAGGTTGGTGGTGATGTTGGTGTTGAGGAGCAGCCACGGGATCCCAATTTCCAAGTCCAGGTCGGCGGCGTCCAGAGGCAGGCAGGCCGGGTCTCAAAGGCAATGTGGTGCGGCCCCGGCATATCAGCGTAGACGAGAGCGGGTGTGCGGTGGTGCTGCTGCTGCTGTGGATGGTGGTTTACGCGGTCTAGTCGCGCGTGCCCTGCCCCAGACCCAGAACCTGACCCAGAACCGGCAACCCCCCCAGGCGCCGGGGCCAATGGGAGCCGCCCGGTGCGACCAGAGTCTCTTCAGTGGGCGGGCAGGCGACCCGCTGCAGATGCCCGCCATTGCCCGCCCGAAACGCTCGGTTCTTCAGGGCCGTCCAGGGCGCTCTAGGGGGCCTGTGCCAGTGCTTATTCCCTGGTTTTCCCTGGACGGGTAGGTGTCTTGGGATTGACTTTTTTAGAGTTGGGCCGCCCAGTGTCCCCCCGTTGCGAACCCAGGTTCCAGCGCTAGAACGCCTAAAGCCCGAGGGCGAACCCACACCACCACCAACGTTGAGCATCTTCGGGGGGCGGTCTGGCGTCTGTTGAGCCTGCTGCCGGAGAGCACAGTACACCCGGATGGCAGTTGGACAGCAGCCCAACAAGGTCTGCCTATTTCGCCAGAGACATGACGTCTACAGTGCCCTCAAGGGACTCCCCGTTTCCCCCCGTCCATCTCATCTCATCTCCCTTGCCCGCACGTCGCACGACTCGATGGTGGCGCCGCAGAGTTTTGGGCGAGGCTTTTCCCCCTCGGCGACAGCGAGCAGATGCAACATGACGGAGCAGTCGACTAGGCAAGTCTGGTTTTAGGCAGACGAATAGGAATTTGCACTACACTGGAAGAAACAAGAAAGAAAAAAAATAATCTCTCAGGCGCGCCAGACGCCCTCTTGTTTGTTTATTTGTTTTCTCCCGCTGTGCCCCCAGGTAAATATAGATCAAGCAGAACCCGCTTCCCCCATCAAAAAAAACTCGCTTGTTCCCTAATCCACGTCACGTCACCAGCGGGAGGCGGGATCCTGCGTGTCTCCGTGCGCTGTCCCACCTCCACATGCACGACGTCGGTTAATCGCTCGGACCCTCTCGTCCATGACACGAAGTCACGTGCCATGTCGCGATCTAGATCGATTCAATTAATGCCCGTTTTCTATAGGGTAGGGAAGATGACTAATGGGGGCAAGTGTATCAACACTACGAAGCAATTGATGAAAGATATCGTCACATCAATGTCATGTGTGAGGGGTTTTGTGATTAACTTTGGCCTCAGCTCATGTAAATATATTGAAATTCATGTTTTGGCTGATTTTGCGCTTGGCATGCTAACCTATTTTAAAAATGTGAATTTCATCCTGGCTCTCACAACTGAAAGAAGGCGTCAACATTGTGTACCACTTTTAACAGACGAAAGCTATTCATATTGAGATTAGAATAACCTCCTGGATGCCGGATTCCCATTCATTCAGTCATTTTATTGTCTTGCAAGTATTCTAACAAGTGTAGATTCCATTTGATTGCTTGGGTATCTCTAAATTTCCCAGGTCTATCGCGACATCCGCCTTCATCTCAACACCACTTACACCAACTCCTTAACCACACTCTGGTTCATCGCCAGTATGCCCGCGCACTCCTCCATCCAATATCAAATCCTCATTATTGTCTAAATCGTGCTGTACTCTCTGCCACCCCTTCTTCTGTCTGGCCTCTCGTCCTTCCACCTCGGTACCCTTACCCTTGGCATCAAATACTGGTCGGATGAGTGCGCCTAGCAGAGGGTTTCCACTAAAGGCCCCGCCATTCTTGTTCCCTGTTGTTTCTCCAAGGACACCATTGTCTGCGGGTGCGCCTCCAGCTTCGTCCTCATCGTCTGAAAAGGTCGTAGGTTTTTCGATCGCAGCCATCTTCCTGACCACTTTGCCGCCGACAAGATCGATGCTCACTACTTGCCTCCGCTTCTCATAGTCTGGCCGGGCATCCCATTCCATTTCTCGCAGGAGCTTCTGTTGTCGCTTCAACTCTCGAGCTCGCTCTTCTGGGCTTGCCCACATGCTACCTGTGCCGCTCAAAGCGCTGGTGACGTCAAAGTCTGCTGCCTCATCACGTACCGTTGTTCGTTGAGCGTTTTGTGCCTGGAAATTGAGGAGCTTGTCTCTATGTGCTCTGGCCTTGGCCTCTGCTTCGCTAAGAGATGGATCTTCACTTCCGCGAGGCTTGGTAAATGGAGCAGGTGTCTTGGACACGTCTGCTCGTTTGTTGGCAGCTCGGTCAGCAGCCATGCGCTCACGCCCTCGCTCATCCTTGAGCTCCCTCACCATGGCTTGAACATCATCAGAGCTCAGTAAAGGTGTACCGCAAAACGTACACGGGCCCAATCCCTCCTTCATACAAATGACTTTACCACAAGAAAGACAGTTGGGTGCCGCGCCCTGGAGTGGATGTCTTGTGGCAACGCAGTTGCACTTCCTGGCCTTTGTATTCTCCAAGCTCGGATTTGTTGAAATCTCTAATGCTCGAATGGCAGCATCCAAATCTGCAATGGCGGTCGACGCACCGGCCATCGGGGTTCCTCCAGATATCGAGATTTTGGTCGTGCTTCCACCAGGCTTTGGGGTCGAGGTTCGTGATGTCGGGTTCGACTTTGGCTTCGGCTTTGAGGGGCCGTCTCCGATTAGATAGCCAGCCGATGCATGTTGCTTTGGTGGAGGCTTTGTAGCCGCCTTTGCCTCGGAATTTTGTGCAGGCTTGGGAGTATTGGATCTTGATACATCGTTGCTGCTAGGTGCGCTGGGTCGTGTGGGAATGTAGTCCAAGTTCAGGTCCTTTTTACTGTACGTTGTGCCAGATGGAGCGCCATAACTTTCAACTTTTCTTGCCTCGGGAGTGTGGATGTTTGCCTTCTTCTTTTTCTGGTGTCGTTTACCCTTGGGGACTGCTTCTACCGTACTGCTGGACGAGGCTGCTGCGGCGCTTGACGAGGGACCCTCTGGAGCAGGCTTGGGCGGCTGTCTCGAAGCATTAAATGAGGAAATGAACTCGATGGCCTGGGGCGAATTTCCGAGAAGGTTGGTTAGATGATCGGCGGAATCGGCTGGGGAGAGAGTGGCGGCGTAGTCAAGGACCTGCTTGAGTTCGTCTTCAGGTAAAGGGAGCAGCTTTGAGAGCTGCGAGATGGACATGGTGACACTTTAGAGTGGGCTTAATGTCTTCGCAAAAATTTAGCCTGTATGTGCGATTTGTCGTTCTCTCTCGGCGCCGTATGGTTTTGTAGGTAACAATGTTGTGTTGTTTGTTGGTGTAGCTTTCAAGAGCTCTCCCCCACCAAGAAAAACGGCCCCGCCCCCTCCAAAACCGGCTACCCTAGAGACATGATGATTCAATCTGAGTCATTCGCCGAAGGCAGTAAGCGATTTCAAAAGCCAGCAGCGCAATGCCTAATAGTGGGAACAGGGCCTGGTGTTTGAGGAATAAGATGAACTATTTGCATGTGGAATCATCACTTAGTTATGCACCAGCTCTCTTTTCTGACATGAACACATTGCATCATGTTTCAACCAGCCCGTGTGTCGAAGGTGTGGGGTCGCTCTTCGTCTTCCTTTTCCCTGTTTGGTAATTCTCGTCTTCAATGCGAGATTTTCTCTTGTATTGTTGCCGCAATCGGCATTGACCAATGCATGGGCACATCACTGCGCCGCATCTGATTAACTATGGAAATATCTGCCGCAAACTTCCCAAGTCATGAGGTCCGCCGCCCTCCGATGGTGCCGCCCACCAGCGATGGACGCCGACCAGGTGGGCCCCCGTGGGGTAGTAGGGAACCATGAAGCTTGGGGCGGCGGGTGATGGGATGCGAGTGCGACGAGTGAGCATAGGGGATAGGTGCGGATGTGTGGATAGGGATGTCAGGTCAGCGGGTGAAGGGATGAGCATCTTGCGAGCCAAGACTGTTAGCCGATCAAGGTCAATGGTGTGGTGTGGTCAGATGCCTAGTTAATAATATCTCACGATGGAGTTTTGGTGTGAATATTTAATCAACGAATGTCCATACTGAACATTTTATTAGCACAGAGTCTAATTGCATTGTGGCAGAGCATAAGATGATGGTTTCGGCGTCTTCCCCCCCCTCCGCATCTTCTTTTAGCCGGGGAAGCCAACATACGAAGGTGTGTGTGGCATTTCATGTAGAGTATGTGGAGGTGGCGGCGGGAGGAGGGAGACAATGCTACGGTGACAAGGACGTTGACAAGACCAATTGATAAGAAAACCTGGGGAATTGGGTTCTTGGAAAGACGGGTGCTAGCCAGAATCTAAGGAATTGGACATGGACAAATATAGCACCTGCTTTCGGTTGGAGGCATGCATGTTTCGTCATCTTTGCGGTAGGTCAACAATTGATGGTGATGCCAGACAGGCCAAGGCCTACACCGAAAATGCCCCGATGGTGTGCCATTGGAGCTCAATCAAGACCGCAGATGCATCGGCGAGCATTGACAAATTGCATCCTGAAACCCTGAAACGGATCATGCCCGGGCGTTCCGTGACGAGGTCATCGTCTGCCGTTGCTCTGTTGTTCCTCTCACACTGACCGATTCTCACCGACCCCGATGGGTCCCTCTGGTCCCGTTGCTCCGTGTCATTGTCGAATTCCGAACGAGCTCCGCTACTCAGCTTGATGAGACTAACCCGCTTCGGAATAGCGTGTGGGTTGCTCCCATGCCTCCAGGCAAAGCTCGTCGCAGAGAGGAGGGCAGGTGCGTGTGTGGGTGGCACTTGGAGGGATGTTGCAGGGCAGAGGGCAGGTGTGGTGGGCGATGGTGGGCGATGGTGGGCGATGTGGGTGGCTCCTTGCCTTCCCTGCGACAGCGCTTGCGCCTGCCCGTGGCTCCGTGGCTTTTTGTTGTTTCCTCAGGTTGGTCGGTATTTAAAGTGCTCATCACCAGCCTCATTTTTCGTCCTTCTTTCTCTCACCTAATTGACCCTCCCATCCTTCCATCTCTACCCCAACTCCACCACATAACCGTCAGGATGTTCGCCGCTTCCAAGCTTCAGCGTCGTGCTTTCTCCGCCTCGGCCCGCCAGGTAAGCCTAGCCTCCTCCCCTCGACGCCGTCTAGCGCAATCGCAAACCAGAGCTCCCCTGGCTCCCCTGCGCAAGCACCGGCCCGGTCTGTGAAAGATGGCCATTTGGCACTTCCACGATGGCGCCATGATGCCAATTCGACTGCCATGCCTTCTGCAAAGCTCCAGCACATTGCTAACTGTCGTCCCAACCACAGCTCTCCAAGGTTGCCGTCCTTGGTGCCGCCGGCGGTATCGGCCAGCCCCTCTCCCTCCTCCTCAAGCTCAACCCCCGCGTTACTGAGCTTGCTCTCTACGATATCCGTGGAGGACCCGGTACGTCGACTCCCGGCTCTTTGTTTCGCGGGCGTGGCCTGGCGACTGCCATGGATTCGGTGAGGTTTTTTGAACCCGTCATGCCAGGTCTCAACAAACCGACACCCGCCTCCAATCGCAGCCTCTTGCCGTGCCACCCCCAATGCGAATCACATCGTGCCGCCACCTCGAAATTCAACGCCGCTCGCTAACTCTGCCTCTAAAGGTGTCGCTGCCGACATTTCCCACGTCAACACCAAGTCCAACGTCAAGGGCTATGAGCCCACCCCCGCTGGTCTCGCTGATGCCCTCAAGGGTTCCGAGGTTGTCCTCATCCCTGCTGGTGTCCCCCGTAAGCCCGGCATGACCCGTGACGATCTCTTCAACACCAACGCCTCCATCGTCCGTGACCTCGCCAAGGCTGCTGCTAAGGCCGCCCCCGAGGCCAAGCTCCTCATCATCTCCAACCCCGTCAACTCCACCGTCCCCATCTGCGCTGAGGTCTACAAGGCCGCTGGTGTCTACAACCCCAAGACCCTCTTCGGTGTCACCACCCTCGACGTTGTCCGTGCCAGCCGCTTCGTCTCCGAGGTCAAGGGCACTGACCCCAAGGACGAGAACATCACCGTCATTGGTGGCCACTCCGGTGTCACCATTGTCCCTCTCTTCTCCCAGAGCAACCACCCCGACCTGTCCTCCAACGCTGACATCATCAAGCGTGTCCAGTTCGGTGGTGACGAGGTCGTCCAGGCCAAGGACGGTGCTGGCTCTGCCACCCTCTCCATGGCTTTCGCCGGTGCCCGCATGGCTGACTCCATCCTCCGTGCCGCCCAGGGTGAGAAGGGTGTTGTTGAGCCCGCTTTCGTCGACTCTCCTCTCTACAAGGACCAGGGTATTGAGTTCTTCTCCAGCAAGATCGAGCTCGGCCCCGAGGGTGTTGCCAAGGTCCACCCCGTTGGCAAGGTTGACGCCAACGAGGAGAAGCTCATCGAGGCCTGCCTTGGTGACCTCAAGAAGAACATCGAGAAGGGTGTTGCCTTCGTTGCCAGCAACCCCGGCAACTAAATTATTTTCCCTTGACGCACCGAAAATTTTGGGGTAGAGGAAAAATGGATGTGGTGAGGGAGGACAGAGGACGTCTGGCTGCTGTGCTTGGCTAGGCCAGCTGTACTCTGAGGTTAGGATTAAGGGTATGGTAAAAGCGATACCCATTTCCACTGTTCTACCACTACCATAGACTTGATTTGGGTCTCTGTACCATAGTATGAATGAAAAAGAAAAAATCTACCCATGTTTGAATAATATCCTGTGTTGTGTCATGTTGAATCAGTTTCACATGTTGACTGGTAATTGCTGTCAATAACGAAAAGCCCAAGTTGAGATGAGAGTAGAGCAAGGTATTATATGGTCCTAGTGTACTGTGTTCTGGCTTCTATGAGAAACCCAGCCAGATGTATCGTACATGTATTCTCCTCCTGATTCTTCGGACAAGCACTACTACCCTCACTCGGAGGAATAGATGCATGCGCCGTCCGTCTAATACTTTCCCCCCAAGTCTAGCCGTCCCAAGAAAATATTCACCAAAACTTCTCACTGTATTATGTCATTCCTTGATTGTCTCTACCTCCTCTTCACCTCCTGCTGTTCTTCCACTCCTCAATCTTCCGTCTTCGCTCCTCGACCTTGCGCTCAAACTCGGCCACCTTCTCGAGGCGGGCGCGGTCCTCCTCGGCCTCTTTCTTGGCCTGGGTCTCCTTGCGGCGCACCTCCTCACGCTCGAGCTGCTCGGGGCGGCGCTCGGCGATGTCGCGGGGGCGGTAGTCGCTGAAGAACCTCTTGAGCACCACCTCAATGATCCAGCACACGGCGTAGTCGAGGACCATGACGGCAACCATGTTGTGCTTGAACTCATCGCTGAAGGGCACGAGCTTCATGCCCTCGTTAATCTCGGGAATAAGCTCGACGGCACAGGCAAAAGAGAGAGCGGTGACACCGACAATGCCGTAGTACATGCCCTTGTTCTCCGAGAGGGACTCACGGAAAGGTCGTCCCTGGTAGTTGATGGCAAATGTGGAGATTTGCTGAATGAGCTGGAGGAGGTAGACGGCAGAGTTGAGAAGCGAGGGCGAGAATTCCGCCTCAAGATCAACGTCATCGGAGCGGCTAAGTGGTACCATGTTAGTGAGGTTATTGACGTATGGAAATATTGGGTGAAACTTACGGATCAAGTCTTTCGCAGAGTCGGGCAATGTAGATGAGAGTGACGATGTGGACAGCAAACTGGCCCAGGATGGATCCGATAATGTAGACGTTGAAGATGTTTGGCTGAGGGCGCTCCTTGCTCAGACCCTCGACGACACGGGCGCGAGAGATGCTGAGGAAGCAGACAGACATGAGCATTCCGCTGATGGTGTACTGAGCATCGCCAAACTTGATACCCTCAAGGTACAGGACGGACAGAGAGTAGGCACTGATGAGACAGTTGAGAGCGAGAATCTTGTACATCTGAATGGTGGCGACGAGAGTGCATCGGCCTTGGCGGATAATGTTGGGAATGGCAATGACATCGCGGAGCTTGGAAGTGAAGGGTGCGGCGACGGAAGCATCACCCAGCTTCAGAGTAGGGGGCTCATCATCTCCCATTTCAGCATCCATCATACCAGAGGCAAGCTTGTCAGCGAATCCAGCGGCCTTTTGGTTGGCAGCGGCCTGCTGAGTCTCCTGAGCGCTGAGAATCTTCTGGGCACCAGGGGAGGTAATGGTCTCGAGAGGGAAATTCTGCTGGGCAGCGTACTCTTCAGGGGTAATGTCCTTTCGCTTGGCCTCACGCTCGATGGCCTTGAGGAATTGCGGGTTGTTGGGTCCAGGGGGGTACAGGTGAGCAATCATCAGAGGAATGGGGGGAGCGGGCTGGTTGAAACGCTTCATCAGGTCAACCTGCTTCTGGTACATTTCCTTCATCTTGGTGTTGCGAGAGTGCTCAGCGATGCGAGTGAGGTCATCCTTGGTTCCGTTGAGAAGGGCGACACCAATGTGAGCCTGCTTGAGAGCGCCGACATCGTTGGTACCGTCACCAGCCATCAATGTGTAGTAGCCCATGGCCTTGAGTCCGAGAAGAATGTCTTCCTTCTGCTTGGGCGACACACGAGCGTAAACCCAAGTGTGACGGAGGATCGAGTTCCATGCTGTCTCACCCTTGAACTTGGCGAGGGCGTAACCGGTAACACAGATATCCTTGGTGCGCAGAATTTCGGGATCGATGGGCTTGGTAGGGTCGACGTCAATGCTAACCTTGTCATCGACGCTCTTCCAGATCAGTCTATCGCCCTTGCCATCATCGGGGGCATCCAGGATGAGAACATCACGATCCACAATCTCGACCTCACGGGCGACGTGCACAGCGGTAAGAGGGTTGTCACCAGTAATCATGACCACGCGGTGGCTGCTCTCGTTCAACATCTGGACAGCTTCCTTGGCGTCTTCCTTGAGAGGACAGTGCAGAACCAGGAAACCAGCAAAAGTCAAGTCACTCTCAACCTTTTCGCGCTTCAAGTCGTTGATCTTGCCGGAACCAAGCTCAGTATCCACAGTAAGCTGCTTGTAGGCCAGGGCCAGGACACGGGAGCCCTTTCGGGTAAAGTACTTGAAAGTCTCCTCGTAGTCCTCAGGAACAACAGAAAGCATCTTCATGATGGTCTCGGGCGCACCCTTGACACCAGCGAAAGTACCCTTGATCTTGTGGCCAGTCTTGGCATCAACACCGTGGACCATGGCGACGGAGCTCTGACGCTTGAGAGCGGACGAGAACTGGAATCGGCGCTTGATCTGGACGGTGCCGCGAGTGCTGCCGGCCTTATCGGTGCTCTGGAGGACATCGTTCTTGCCAAGGGTCCAGCCGAGAGAGCTGAGAGTAGCCTTTTCCATAGGGTCACCGACAATTTCTCCCTCGTCGAGCTTCACCAGGGCGTGAGCGGTGGCCAGAACCAACTTGGTTTCCATACCGGTATTCATGACGGAGATCATAGCAGAGTGGGCGCCATCGGCCTCCTTCTTGTCGTTGATCTCAGCATGGCCCAGACCGAGACCAGCAATACCCTCAACCACGAGGTCCTCGCCAGTCAGGGTACCAGTCTTGTCAAAGCAGGCAATATCAATACGGCCAGCAAAAGGAATACGGAAAGGCTCAGTACAGAAAATGGCCAGCTTAGCTAGGGCAGCCAAACTGGTGTTGACAGCGAGACTCAGCTCCATAGGCAGCTCAGGGGGAACGACACTGGTGACAATCAAGACACAGTCCAGCAGGAGCTTGGAGCGCTTGCGGTCCTTGCGAACACCCTCATCCCAGACATACCACGAAGCGGCAATGGCGAAGATCAAGAGGAAGAGAATAAAGTACAGCGCCTCAACGTTGTTGGCCGACACACGCTCGGTGGAGTAGATCATGGTTCGGACGAGGTTGCCCTGGGAGGTCTCAAAACCAGTCTTCATGACAATGGCCATGGCACCGTTATCGGGGGGAGTGGGAACACCGGATGAAAGCTTGGGCTTCTCCTGGTCAGGGTTTCCGTGAGTGACCTGAAGGACCTTGGTACCACCCCAGAGGAACGAGTTCTTATCCAGACCTTCGGGTTCGAGAGCAGCGTCGGCAGGACGGAGCTGGATGGAATCCTTGAGAAGAGGGGTACTCTCACCGGAAAGCATGGCCTCGTTGACAATGGCGGTGCCCTCAACAAGGAGCATATCGCAGGCGACACCGCTGTCGTCCTTGGTACGGCCAACGGAAACCAGATCGCCGGGCAGAAGCTGGTCGCTCTGCACCTCGGTCCACTTGCCCAGACGGAACACCCACATGTCGTAGGGCTTGATGCTCATGCCACGGAACTCGGTGAGGGTGCGCTGACGCTGCCAAACAACGGTGCTCTCGAATGCGACGAGCATGAAGAGGGTGAAGAGGGAGTAGTACCAGTACTCGTCGAGCATCCACAGACCGACACAGAAGACCTGGAAGACGAAGAAGGGGGCAACGGCGTGCTCCTTGAACAGCTCGGTAAAGGTCGGGACGGGGATATCAAATGTGTTGGAGCCATAGTGCTGCTGGATGCGAGTGAGCTCGGCCTGGGAGTCGATTCCGCGGGAAGACTGGAACTGCTTGATGGCGGGCTTGGGCTCGGCGTCGATGGCGTACTGGAGAGTGCGGAACGCCTTGTCCTTGGGGTCCAGCAGGAAGCGTCGCTTCTGGAAGAGGAACGATGTGTTTGTGGTTCCGCCAACCTGTGGAGGGGGGACGTGGTTAGTTGGGAATCGCATAGCGGGGAGAGGGAGAGGAAGAGGAGGGCAGTATCTCACCTTGTCGCGAATCAGGGTGCAAATCTCGGGGGAACCGGCATTCTCGATGGGAATGACCTTGATCAACTCGGCATCCTCAACAGAGGAGGCCTTGGAGGCCTTGAACTTTCCCTCGAGGTTGACGCTCCAGTGGGTGCTCAGCCAAACGAGGGACTGAACCGTGATGATGGCGCCGCACCACACGGTGGTCCATTCGGGCGCACCGATGTACTTCTCGTAGAGGTCGGGGGTCAGGTAGTAGCGCAGGAAGATGGGCCAGACGATGACGAAGGGCCAGACGTAGGCGTGGAAGTGGAAGGCCAGCGGACGCAGCAGCTCGGCCTGCTGGATCTGCGGGTGGTCGACGAGGGGCGCCATCTTGGCAAGACGGACGGCCGACGGCGGCGATGGGGGGGGAGATGAGGAAAATAGATCAGAAATGCGGAATCATGGACAAGAGAATGTGAAGAAAGGGACAGACTCCAAGTGGCAAAGACGACCGGGGGGGCGACCCGTTGGCAGACAGACTGATGGCCCGGGGTTGGATGAAGATTCAAAAAAGTCGGGACCGCCCTCGCACCCCAAAGTCGTGATCTGTACTTTTCGACGGCCGATACTGGAGGTTGCCTGTAGGGGCCCACGGGGCGAATGGCGGCCTGGCAGTGGGGGGGCACGCCCGCCAGAGCATGGGGCTAGGCCACGGGCAAGTCCCCTAACCCGACGTGTAGCCCGCTGTAATTTAGCCCGTGGCCGATGCGGGCCGGGCGCCCCGGACAGTTCGACAAGTTGCCACGTGACGTCGTTCGAACCATATCCATGACCTTCTTTTGCCTCTTTGAGTAAGGCATGACACCACTTTTGTCGGACAACGTCTCCAAAAAAGCGATGGAGGCACCCTTTTGGGGGTGTATGGGAGGGCAGCAAGCCCTGTATGCAACTGCTGCTCAAGAAGGGTGTAGTATTCATGTATTTACACGTGTGCATATGTACGGAGCACTCTATCTACGCCATATCGCGGTCCATCTAGATTACCTGAAACAAGCCTCCACGCTTATCCGCGTATCTGGGCTGCACCGGACCTAGTCTCTAGCTGCAGTAGCCATCGTCCACGGACTTGCTCTCGAACTGGACGGCCTTGTCGTCCTCGGCAAACACAGCCAATGTGTCCTTGCCGTCCACGTACTTGGGCCACACGTTGCCGTTGCTGTCGACTGGGTCCTTCTGTGGGTTCGCCAGGTATGACAGCCAGAAAGACTGCATGGTGTTGGCCACCTCCCACTCAAACTCGGTCGAGTTTCCACGGTATTCCCAATGTGTGTCAAACAGCAAGGGCAGTTCCGCTGTAAATTGTGTGAGATTAAATTCGCAACACGTATAGGGTTCTCAGGACATACCACTGTGCGTCGCTCCGATCCAAGGTAGAGGCGAAATGTTGGAGAAGTTTCCAGAGTAGCGGTATCGATATGTGTCATAGCCAAACTGGGCTCGGGCTCTATATGCATGTTAATTACCGCCCCTCTCAGCATATGATGGATACTGACTTGATCTCCTTGGAAATAGGGCACACAATAGCCGCCAAGCCAGTCTGCCACTGAGCCTGGCTCATTCCGCTGGCATTGAAGGTGCCGAATCCAGCGCCCTCGTTGGCATTGTTCCCCATGATCCATGGCTAGTGAAACTTGTTAATTATGCTTATTTTACCCACACAATCCCTGATGAAACTCACCTCCTTCTTCGACACCAGACCTCTTGCAAGTCGATCAGTCGTGTTGCTAAACGCAGTCACATTGTCTCCGACGGGTGTAAAGCTGAGGCTGCTGCTCGAGTACGCATTCTGGATCTTGGTGGCGCTGACATTTTGCATGCAAGAGAGCTCTTTTGCTGCACTAAGTCCTCCACATCCCACCAGACCGGCAAGAGAGCTGAAGGAGCTGTGGTTTCCGGCCGCAGCAGCAAGAGTACTCGTGGAACCGGAGTCTAAGGCCAAGCCCTTGACGATAAGATCATTGGGATAAGAGTATCCGTACATGCCAACGGAGGCAGAGCCTGCCGATTGACCCCAGAGAACCATCTGCTCTGGGTTTCCTCCGAACGCGGCAATGTTGTCCCGCACCCACTCGACGACGGCACGCTGATCCAGCAACCCCACGTTTTGGTGAGCATCCTCAGCATTGGGGAAGCCAAACACGTTGACACGGTAGTTCATGGTGACGACAATATGCGACTGCGTCTTCTGGATCCACTTGTCGGGGATCTTGTAGAGCGAGTCTGCGCCGCCGCCGGTGAAACCACCGCCGGGGATGTAGATGAAGACAGGCAACGCCTTCTCAGTGGGATTGAGAGGTGCGTAGACATTGAGGTACAAGCAGTCCTCCGACTGGCCGCCATTGATGAGGAACTGGGTTATCACCTCAGTGTAAACTGTCGGGTTGCTGCTGATCTGCTGCATGCAAGAAGGAGCATACTTTTGTGTCTTGATAGACTTGGACGACTTCTTGGCCTTGGGAGGCTTGAATCGGAGAGACTCGAGGGGAGGCTCCGCGTATGGAACGCCAAGGAATTGGCGTACGGCAGGGGCAGTTGAGTTGATGAAGCCGGTAAGTTGACCGCTGCTTGTCTTGATCACCAATGATGCGCCGCTGCTGGGCTTGGCAGAGTTGGCGCCTCCCGCCCAAAGACAGGCAGAAAGACTGAGGATTTGCGACCAGGAGAGCTGCATTTTGTCTTCTTCTTCAATCAGGAGGCCAATTCCAATCCTGAGGTGACAAACAGGGTGTAAAACAGTCCATGAGGGATCTCAAGAGTGGTTAAATAGCTGTCACGGCACGCAATGAATACGGTGTGTGTCATTCGCAATTACGATACAAGCTCAGCTCCTCCCATCAATTGCCCAGCGGTGGATGAATATTTATCAGATAGGTTCCTCACGATCCTGGCAACCAGCTTCACCATCCCATCTATTGGTTCGAGCTGCGAACCCGAGGCAAATTCGGAAGCACGGCAAGGTGAAAATGGGGAACGTGGCCGGGGAAATAGAGCTAAACAGAGGTTATTCCCCGCTATATAGCCGTCATGCGGGGAAACAGACAGGGGGAGGGGAAAAGGGTTCTGCCTCATCTCGTGCGAAAATGCGGGGTTTGGTGAAATTAGGGATCATGTCGCCCTGTTTTCGTGTGGAGGAGTATGGGGAAATGACACGGCTGGGGGAGGGGGAGTTTGCCGAGGCGAAATGCTCGTGCCAGGCTTGACCGAAGCCCTTCTGATCCTGGAGACTGGGACATGATGGAACTTCATAGTATAGAACTCCTTAGTAATCATGCTAGTCCTATTCGGTAGCATGGATTCGCTCAGGACGAATTGAGAAATGCCCCGGCCGCCGGTTGCTTTGCTTGATTTGGAGATTGGAACTGGTTCCCTGCAAAGGTAAAATATAGCCAAATTAGTTGGGCTGATTGGACCATGACGGGTCCAACGTGGACCAAGATTTGCGAAACCCCGATAGAGTTTCATCCAACACTCGACGTGCGGATAGATGTTGGTGATGAAATCTTGGCATCAATTGGGGGAAACGATTAAAAATGAAGGATATTATTGGCTCAACCCAAGACGTGTAATTGAAAACTTTGAAGGGACTTTGCAATTGCTTGTAGTCCATCAGTGTGGTGGGATACAAGGCTGATAGCGCAAATCTCTCCCAATACTACGGCAAGACAAATGAAATGGCGTAAGTGAGTAAAACAAACCTATTTTCAATTTTTTTCTGGCTTATCTTTTTCTAAATCCCACGTGTTCCGGCCCCTACTTCATGCCGTGCCGTCCTTTCATTCCCCCACTCTCGTGAGGCGATTGCGATTCGTTGCAAGGGAATTAGTTCCGTACCACCACAGACAGCTTTTAGCATGTCATTGGGCGTAATGCATTCCACAGAAATGGTGTTGACATTCGTGGCTTTGATTGGATGTCAGCACACAAGATTCTTGAACTCATCTGAGACATACCTATCACGAGACATTGGAACTCAGAAATAGGTGAAATGCCCAAAAATATAAGTAGGATGCAGCTATCCTTCATCTGAAATGTTCTTCTATCCCATTAAATCGCTATATTGACCATGACTGGCCTCGTATATGACCCAGGATTCGCAAACGCCATCGGCCCCAGGCCTGCGGACCCTCAACCTATTCCTGTTGACGTTTTGGACTTGCGCGAAAGCGTTGATTCTCTCCAATCAAATTTATTACCACCAAAAAAGCCGAGAGATGGTGTAAATGAGACCATCCTTAGTTTTCGAAGCTTTGATGGCGCAGAGATCAAACTTCATAGATTTGCTACGCATCGTCACATCTCCGCCTCGACGCCCAAGCCCGCAGTTCTTGCATTTCACGGCGGTGGCCTAGTTGCAGGTTCCGTCCAGCAGTATGAGGGAGTATACAGCCAGGACGCTCTTGATACAGGCCGACCCGTCTTTGCTGTGGAATATCGACTGGCCCCTGAGCATCCTGCCCCAGCAGCCGTTGAAGATGGCTTTCACGCATTGAGATATCTTATCGACAATGCCGCGGAGCTCAATATTGATCCCTCTAGAATCGCAGTTAAAGGCGAAAGTGCTGGCGGAGGAATTGCCGCTGGAGTTGCGCTTCTCGCCAGAGACCGGAAGTCGAGCCCTCCCCTGGCCAAGCAGATTCTCATATATCCCATGCTCGACGACAGAACCAACTATCCATCGGAATCGAAATTCCTCCAATTGCTCTCATGGACACTGGAAAGCAACACGCTGGGATGGGCTGCGTATTTGGGCGAGGATGTGGCTGGCAGACCAGAAGCCGGTGTCTCCGAGTATGCCGCGCCGGCGAGGGCCAGGTCTCTCGCAGGCCTACCTACTGCCTACATCGAGGTGGGAGCCCTGGACCTATTTCGCGACGAGGATGTGAGCTATGCGCAGCGTTTGATGCAGGATGATGTTCAGGTCGAGTTCCACCTATGGCCTGGGGTGCCACATGCATTTGAAGTTTTAGCGCCGGGCTCAAAGTGGCAGCTCAGGGCGGCAGAGGCCAGGGTTGCTGCTTTGAGGTCCTTTTAACTTTTGGAGACTTCGATTGGAAGTGACAGCGTATCAATGAATCGATTTAAGTAATAGCCATGGGAGCCCTCAGTAGTAGCATTGATTTGTCACCACTTTGTTCCCCAGGCCCCTAGAGCTGTCATTACATTTCTCCGCCATGTATTTAATCAATTATGCGCGAGAGTCATTGATAAAAGAAACTAGTAGCTCCGATATCTTTGTCGGCTGGTCTTCTGGCGAGAAATGGCCTGCATTCTCAAGAATAGTGAGCCTCGAGCCAGGAATCGCGTCGTGCAGTTTGTGCGCCCAATCCACCACCTGCCATCCATCATTTGCCCCCCAGATGATCTGAACAGGAAGTTTAGCCAGCTCATGGAGTCGGTCGGCAACTTCCATGGTGTGTCTTGGATCGTAATGCCTGACCTGGTGCTCAAACAGGCTGGCCTGGCCAATGGGACCGGAAATGTAGTCCAAATAAGTCTCAAGGCTCGACTCTGCCAGCTTCTCCCTATTATTCACTGCAGAGAGCAACCATTCCCGGAAATGGGCTCTGTGGTCATCACTGTTGGTCTTAATGAGGGCCTCCAACCCAAGCTGCATCTGTTCCTGGGTACGCTTGGACGGATAGCTATCGAAGCTAACCACGTCAATAAGGGTCAGGGATCGGACTCGCTGTGGCGAAAAGACGGAGAACCTTTGCGCGATCCCACCGCCAATATCGTGGGCAACGATGTGAGCCGAATCAAGTTCCCACAAAGCCAAGAGATCCTCGAGTATGGGAACCTGACCTGACATGGACGTGTCGACCGAAGTGCTCCAGGGTCGTTCAGACAGCCCGAATCCCAAAAGATCAAAGAAATGAACTTTGAAACCGGCTGCAACTAATTCGGGGACAATGTTGCGCCAGATCAGCGACGATGAAGGCGTGCCGTGTATCAATACAACCGGTTCACCAGCGCCTTGAATGCCATAGGCAATGCGGCTGCCCTTGATGAGCGCATTTTCTGTCGCAATTGGTTGCATTTCTTTGGGGCTATTCGCATATGTGGATGGTTTAAACGATGAGCGACTGCTGGTCCACGGATATATACGCTTACATTATTAATACAGCTCTTGTCACGACAAGGGCGCACTGCACCGTCTATGATCCTTCCTGCAAGTGGAGCCCGTTCACTCTCCTCACGCTATGTACAAATGGGGAATAAATGTAGAGCGTTCAAGCCAATTCCTTGTTTATATTACTCTAATAGCACGTCGTGAATTTGATGGTTCATAGACCAATCCGGCAATGGTACCGTCAAGCTGTCTGCCTCTCAATAAACCGGGCTTTGACCCCTATCAACATTGACAAAAAGTATGACGGCATCTCATCCTCCTGGGGTATTGATACTCGAATCTCAAATTCTTTGATCAACGCAGGCACGGCCTTGTATACAATCAGCTCCGCGAGATGCCTCCCAGGACACGACCTCGCCCCGCCGCCCCAACTGAGACTAAAGCGTTCCATGTTGCGGACCGTTTCCAGATCTCCATCAAGCCAGCGATCGATACGGAAAGTGTCCGCATCTGGCCCAAAGATATCCGTGTTCCGGTGTAGCGCCACCGGATTACACCCCACGGTTGTGTCGGGCGGGAAGAAGTGGCCGTGTACTTGGAGCCCAGTTTGCGGGACCCTGCGTGGCAGAGACATGCTAATGACCGGATAAAGGCGTTTGCATTCTTTGATCAGAGCTTGGGTCAGCGGGAGCCTAGTTGCCGTTGCATATTCGGATGGCGTTTTAGCACTAAGAATTTCCTCAGTGACGCGAGCGCAGACATCATCCTTTGAGCCAACCATGGCCATGATCGAGGTCAGCGTGGATGCCATCGTCTCGTGCCCGGCACCAAAGTTGGTCATTGCCATGTGCCGTAGATATACTTCCGTGAAGGTGGGCTTATCTCTGTGCAGCTGAATCAATGCGGCGATGAGGTCCTTTCTGTTATCCTTGGGCGGGTCTGGTCTTGTGGCGGCATTGACTCTCCGTGCTATCTTCTTGCCAAGTTCCTATCAAGCGTTAATAAATTTTGTTTCTCTCTGAAGATGTAACCGAGGCATGGCATACTGGGAAAAGAGCTCGGAAGCCTTGAGGCGTGTCAAAGTTGACATCCCACGCCGTGCTGAACAGTCGTCCCACAGTCTTGTGTAAGACATTTAATTTGGTGATCGTCGGGAATAAGCCAAACACGCTCTTTCGCCTCCAGCTATGGTACGCATGAGGTCCGGAGCCCCAATCAGTCCCAGTTTTGAGCATGCCAGGGGACCACGACAGGACAACTGCACCGAGGCATTCTACGGCAATGATGTGCATCCACTCACTTAGCTCTACCTCGGCGCCTTTCAGACTCTTGAGCTTCGCGATGCAGCGTTTCAAGATGTCATCAATCGCTGCTTCGTACTGCATCAAGTTGGACGTTTGGTAGACTGGTCCGATTAATCGTCGCTGGAGGCGGTAGCGAGAAACATCCCGCTCCGAGAGTAAATCTAGGGTATCTGGAAATTTTGGATCCAACTTCCAGTTTATCTGAGGTCGTCTCAGGGAGGTGGCCACTTCATATCGTTAATGGGCTGGTCCAGTTGAGAATTTTAAGAGACTCACGGTAAAAGTCTGACTTTTCATAACCGCTTCCCACAGCTATAAGTTGATTAGCATTGAAGAAAAATAGGACAGCATGTCATGACTTACTGTAGATGGCCTGAAAAGCTTCCTTTGTATTGAACCATACCTCATTCGGGCCAACGCGCACAATGGGCCCATAACGGTTGTGTAGAGTCTTTCCAAGTTGCCTCATACGGCCATTTCGGGCATGATATGCGTGCCAAAAACTAGACACGGCAGCAATTTTGGGGCCAGGGATAGATGCCAGCGGGTGAAAGACGAGGCGATAGATGACGATGGTGATGAGCAAGACGGCGATGGAGACGGCCGTAGTGGTGCACACCTGGAGAATTAGCCTGGCCAGGTATGTTATCCCGGCATAAAGAGTCGACAGAGACATGGTAGTGATGGTCCAAGCATTACAGTCGTTGTATTGAAGTAGGAGTAGTTGTGGTGTGGAGAGTCACAGTCTCTGTCGGCGACTACTGATGGAGAGCTGTGTCCTATTGTCGCAAGGAAAGAGAGAGAAATAAAGACAATGATGAAGGAGACATGAGAGCAGCCTCTCGTTATTCCGCAAAGCGGAGGATCGTTGTTCGCCTTGCAATAATTTCGGATCGTGTAGTGGCTGACTTGTGCTGAAAATATTCTGTGCCCCACACCAACTGAAATATCGTCTCATGCAAACTCTCAATTATTCATTCATTCATTTAGGCTATAATTCTCAACTTCTGTTGTATTTATTAAACACGTCAACGTATATCAATTTCTATAATCATAAAAATAAATTCCACTCTAGGGTATCGACAAAATGAATTTTTTTTATCCAAGGGCCGAGTTGAATGCCCGTGGTAAGTATGCAGGGTATGTGCCACTATAGCGTCCTTCTACTTCAAGCCCTGCTCTTGGCCTCCTTTTCTTGCTGCTTCTTCTCCAGCTTCTCCTTCTGTTCCTTTCTCCACTTGGAACCAAAGACCATCAGCACTATAAGCACTGGACAGCACAAGAGGTAGAGTCCTCCCATCAAGGTGAACGCCCAGCCAACGCCCATGGCATCAATCATGGGCGCAATCGCCGCCGTGGCTCCTGCACCAATCAGACATCGCGTCAAATTGTTCGCTGCCGTGGCAGTGCCTGCTTTTCCGGGATGGATATCCACAAGGAGTGCATTGGTGGTGTTGTTGAAGCCAATCATTCCAATGCCCATGATGGCACTGATGACACAGGGCACAGCTGGATGAGCCTTGGCCTCCATGGCCCATCCCCAGGCGACCAGGGATGCGGCGGCCAATAAAAGAAGCGGAAAGCCAATTTCCAAGCGTGCCCGCTCGATGGGAAAGCTACTTAGATCCTGCTGTCTGCTGCGGTCATATGGGATGCCCGCCTTGTCGCAGTGCCGCTTATAGTTGCGATTGATCGCTGGACCAACAATAACGGCCGCAAGGATGGATCCAACTGCTAGAGGCAAATACATAAGACCAACCTCGACTTCATTATAGCCGTAGTTTTTGGAAAACTCCGACGGCATGGCCGTGGCAATGCCGTAGAATCCCGCAAAGGCAATGCCGCTAAACCCCAACAACAACCCTGTCTCTTTTTGGAGGAGCATCAGAAGCGACTCCAGGACATTTGGGGGTTTGAACTTGAAAGAGGACTTTGTTTCGGAAGGCCGTCGGGCCTCGGCGGCGTCAGCAGTCTTCCGTCGGCGTTTCAGGACTTGCCATAAAGACCGATATATGGGTGGTGGGGTGATTGACCCATCACCGACAATATGGCGACACGTCTCTGGGAAGAAGATGACAACAAGTGCAATTGTCACGCCAGAAAATATTGCCAGGAACCAGAAAATGGACCTCCACCCGAGATATTCGGAGAGAAGACCTCCAATAACGGGACCCAATGCTGGTGCAAGGACGACGGGTATCGTGGTGAAGCCAATATACTGACCTCGCTCGGCCGAAGTGACAACGTCGGCCACGACACCCACGCAGAGGGAGACAGTACTGCTGGACCCAGCTGACTGAAGACACCGTAGGCCCAAAAGGGCGCCAAAGTTGGGAGCTAGGGCCAAACCGATACAGGCGGCAATGTAAATGGCAAAGCACACGACGTAGGCGGGTCGCCTCCCGCCACTGTCTGCCAGGGAGCCAATGAACATTGGGACAATACCCTGGAAGACCATGTAGGTCGTGACGGTTAAGTTGACCTTGGAGTCGCTGACATTGAGATCATTGGCAATGGCCGTCAAGGCTGGGAAGTAGATCTGGGCCGAGAGGGGGGAGAAGAAGGCGGTTGACGCAGCGGCCAGGACAATGCCACGTTTTTCCCAAAGTGTGAAACTGGAATACACGGGAGGCGGAGCTGGCACAACCGCATCGGGCTGTTTCTCAACATCTTGCAGATCAACTCGCTCGGCCGAGTCGTCTTCCTGGTGTTTGGGGTTTGGGGTTGGCGGTTCGCTGCTCATGCTGGCTCAGCGATAACAAAAGATCAAAGATGGTATTTAGTGAAACCTTGCCGATTCGGCTCCAGACATGTGTGAATAAGGAGAAAGAACAATCTACTTCTATATAAACCCCAATGGGAATTACAAGACATGCTACCGATCCGTCTAAAACAGGCAGAGTGGTGCCCACATCGGTGCCGGCTCGGCAAAGTTCGAGATGGTGGCTGCATGTCGCCCCAACACAGGACCACAGCGCTCAAAGGGCACCTGGGAAAAAAGGTGAGACACACGGGAAATCAGTGGAGAAATGGAGATAATTTGGTTAATACCGGACCACAGAAATCGACTCGCACGCAGGCCGTTGGACTCGGGCCTTTGCCGATACCCGCGCTGGTTGCAGCGATGCGTCATGGGTTCACAGATGAGGGTGCTTTGGGCGTGACTGAACGGGGCTAATTTGCTTAATTAACAAGGACAACATCGGAAATAAGGCCCCGGAGAATAAGTGGCGATCTCCCCAAGAACGGGGGGCAACTTATTTTTTGGTGGTTAATTTCTGCTTCGTCGCGCCAGCCTCTCATGACACGCGGATTAGACTAGGCCAAGAGAGTGCTGAGAGGTCATGATCTAAAACGGCAAAAGGTACAAGCCGCATGTACCCCGTCGTCGCACCCCAGGCACGAACGGGAGGCGGGACGGATTATCCCGTCTCCGGGAGATCTGGCCTCTGCATGTGAAGGGCATCAATGCACACATCATGAGATGGTCTAGCTCTTGTTGGACACTTGTAAGGCTGAGGACACTGAAGAGGACAAAAAAATCAAACAACAATGGTAAGTGGTGGTCGCCCACAATGCTTATTTTTTGGAGCGTCGTATTACTTTGAATGCATAAACTGACATTTGCCGTAAATAGAATATTTCGTACAATTCTGCCCTGCGGCAGAGCAAGTCGCTCCGCTCCGAGCTCTCCAACCTCAACGTCAAGCCCCAAGCCTCGCCCGCCGAGATTGGCAACGTGTCGGCGTCCATCGCCTCCTTCACCAAGACGCTCGACGAGTACCAGAGCCTCGCCCGCCAGGAAATCGTCCCCAAGAAGCAGGAGGAGGCCTTTGAGCGCGTCAAGCGCTTCCGGGAGGACCTGTCCGACTTCCGATCGCAGCTCGACTCCCTGAGGGCGGCCCGCGACGATGCACAGCACCAGACGAATCGCAACGAGCTGCTCGGCCGCCGCCCCTACAATGCCACGCCCGAGAACCCCTACGCAAATGCCACGACGACGACGACGCACTCGGCGTTCCAGCCGCGCCATGCGCCCAACGCCAACAACGCCATGTCCATGGGCTCCGGCGACGAAGCGCGCGAGGCCCACGCTTTCCGTGAGGCAGACTTCTTTTCCAACACCAACCAAGCCCTTGACGACTACATCGCACGAGGACAGGCTGTGCTGGGCGACCTGGGTCAGCAGCGCGAGATGCTCAAGAACACCCAAAAGCGCCTTTACAATGTGGCCAACACGCTAGGCGTCAGCGGCGATACGATCCGCATGGTGGAGCGACGGGCGCGCGAGGACAAATGGATCTTCTTCGCAGGAGTCATCATCTTCTTCCTGTTCTGCTGGCTGGTCCTCCATTTCCTGCGATGATTTCTCCTTTTTTTTTTTTTCAGGGGTCAAATAGAGTGGGCTGGCATGAGATAAAAAGAGTTACATCACCACCTATGGCAACGAAGGGGGGAAGAGGGGACTTTTGAAGGCATCAGCGCGGTGTTTAGGAGTTTCACATTTTTTTCTTTTTCCAAGTCTTGATCTCAATTGCTTTGCCGTAACACCACCTCGAGAACCGCTTCCATCTGCCAAGACAATAGGCAACCGAGCAGGAAAACCCAAACAAAACAAGACGAGCAACCCTGGCCACTATTCGTTCTCCTCGCCCTCGAGCTGCCTGAGTGCTATTGTGAAGAGGACATCCTTGTCAGTCTTAATCGTGACGATGTGGGTGTCGGGCAGGACGTGGTTGCTGGTGCTCAGCTGGCCGCCAATCTCGGTGGGCCAGTCCGTCACATCCCACTGCAGGCCATGGGTCGTAATGACGGCTGGCCCTTGAAGGGGGATAATGCCGACGTGTCTACCAAAGACGTCCGACTCGCCCTCCTCGCGCACGTGGATGTTGTGGGTTCCGGCCTTGAGCAAGAAGGTCAGGCTGGAGCCGGACAGCAGGAAGATGCGGCCCTCTGCATAGTCCGTGCCGGGCTGGAAGCGATATAGGTGATGCAGCTGGCTGAGACCCTGGTCAACACGGCCGCCGATGCCTCCAAGGGCGACAATGTCGATGCCGCCGGGGTGCTCGTGGCGGATCCAGTTGATGGCCTTGCCGAAGTCGGTCGAGTCCTGGTCAGGGTCGTGGATGACGGTCGCAGGCGAGGGCTGAGACGTGTAAAAGTCGCGGACGGCCGGCGTCAGGGAGTCGAGGTCGCCGATGATGAGCTGGAGGTTGGACTGCGGGCAAATGTGTTACTTTTCTGGGCAGAGCGCTCTGGCTGAATTGACATGGGGGGAAAAGGGAGACATGTACCACAGCTACAGAAAGCCATGTGACAGCTCAATAAGAGAAATGACGTACGAATTTGCCATGGAACGATGACAGCGTGTGCAGGCGGTTGGCTCCTCCGTCGGCTGCTACTCTAAGGGCGGCTGCAGCGATGATCGAGGGCCATGTTTAGCATTTTTGGGGGGGCCAGCGTGGGGTTTCGACGCAAAGGGAAGCTACCTACAGTTCTTCCACAGCTTGCGCAGGTTGTTGCCGTGCTTGAGCGGCTGGTTCAGCACAATCAGGGCAAAGTCCTGGGGAACGTTGTAGTCCTGGAGCAGCTTGGCGGGGCGCCAGTCAAACGACTGCGTCTCGTTCTCGGCCATGTTCTCGCGCGCGCAGTCGTGTTTTTGTTGTGGGTGAAGTCTGAGTGGACAGCTGGTGGTTGCTGCTATCGATTGCGGCGGCAGGTGGTGGTGGTGTTGCGGGGGTGTAATGGCC
>NAGG01001063.1:0-18087 GCA_003031705.1 Calonectria naviculata | reverse complement strand
ATGAAGCGATTAATAGGTTCAGTGGTGGCATTGACAGGGTCACATGTACAAAGCGACTGGGGAGAGTAGGGTACGATGAGAGTTTGGCGAGGATAAAATAGCCCCTGCTGGTGCTTGTAGGCGAGTCTAGAATGACTGAGGAGTGAACACCTTAAACATTGATGGATATGTACAAAATTTGGAGTTTCTTCTGCCACATACGACCATACCCACTAGAAAATACGGGATCCCGTCCGCTCTCCCATAGTCAAGCTGGCGAGGGGCGGATTAGTACTCGGGTCGGTGACGACCGGGGAATCCCCGCTGTTGTATGTTTTTTGCCGTCGAACGCGGTTTTTTTTTGTTAGCTGGACTGGATGAATGTGCCCTTTTTATTTTATACCATCTCATTTGAATCCATTCCCGCTGCAAATCAAATTCTTTTCATCATAGCCACCCAAGCGAAACAAATGGATTTCGGGATTTCCGTTTAGGGCAACACCAAATAGCACACCCATTGAGTCACACGGCGGTCCTTCCTTCGCGATCCTTGTGCTCTGTGGTCGCTGCGCCTCAGCGGCTATGCTTACGGATCCACCACTGCGCCAGAGACGAATATAGATCGACGTGATGACATTAATTGATACATAAACAGTAAAAGTTGAGCACGAGTTAATCGTGTAAACTTCATAATCCCTTACTAGCCTTAGACATGGCTCGCAAGTCAATTTCCACTCTTCCGCTCGAAATTCGCCTCACCATCATCAGCCATCTCGCCTTCCCTGACACAGCACACCTGCGTGCTACTTGCCGCTCCTTCGCCGCACTCATTCCATGCCAATCACCGAATTACCTCGATCTTCTCGCTGCAGAAGACTCGCCCTGGGCCGTGAGGCACCGTCGGCTCGCTTGTGTCTATTGCGCGCGTATGCGACCTGCTACGGCCTTTACTGAACTCGAAAGGTCCAAAATTACCAAGGAGACGGCGGAATCCCGCTGCTGCTACGAATGCCTACAGGCTTATGATACAGATGGCCTGACGTCGCAGGCACGACACGCTCCAATCAATCACACCCGAACACGACTCTCTGATACCAAGACGAAAATACACGTCGACGGGCTCGAAGTGTCAATATGCAAATGGTGCCATAATAGCTTCAACAGATGGGGCAACAAAAGTGCCAAACGCAATGTCTGCTCCGGGTGCTTTCACGACAACCCCACAGAGATGGCTATTCACCAGTCACTAAGATTTAAAAACGACTTGATCCGAATGCATAATAAACTTGGCCAAAGCCGCCATGGTCGACGCAGATTGGAGTGTCTTTGCCCTGGTGACGACGATTTAGACTATATTTTAGATGAGCAAGAGCAGGACAGATGGTACCACTACGAGTGGTTTTGCGGGCCACCGGCCAAAATTCCAATGTGGAGAGGGGGGAAGAGAGGCGTTTTCGTTAAAAGTCGTGAAGAGGCGGGTCAAATTTATTCAGAGGTGCCGCTGCTTGGGGCTTGGACAGCTGACGATCGGCGCTTGGCAAAAACATTAATGACCATAATAAAGGAAGAGGAAAGCCGAAGCTATTAGGTGCTCCGAAGAGATGGATAAGCTATTCAGCTACCTCTTAAATTAATAACTTGATTGATACCAATGATACTCACTAGCCTTTAATAAATAGGTCGGTAACTGTCTTATGTCCAATTGATCAGCAATGTCCAGCAGCTTGCTATTCCGCTCCATGGCAGCAGCCCTGCCCCACCGTAATCACATTACGTCGGGCCTAAGCTAAATTGCAAAAGCAGCTACTAACCCAATTATATTTGTGTATCATCGATGTTCAGAATGAGTCACCCAGTACATATTCCTAAAAGGTCATAGTAATTCTATTGCGCCCCAGCTTGCTCTGCGATGAACAACACTTCTCCCTTTCTCTTAAATAAGTCGAGCCGTCTTGTGTGATTGATGTCGTTAATTGACCACATACAATTCTCTCTCATTTTTCGTTTCTGGCCAGCAATCCTATGACACCACCCTCTACAAGCAACTTGCATCACCACAACATGGCTTCTCAACTGTATCCAGTTCCAGATGGAGTTTACGTAATACCTGATGAGCTCCTTGATTTACGATCAGACTCGGAGGTGGACCAGGATCTGCTCCATCCCCGGCCAGTTTCCGATGAGAAGAATATCTGGTTCTTCTGGCATCAAGGATTTGCTCACATGCACCCTTATGCCCAGCGCACGGTTCGTGCATGGCACCGGCGGTTCTCTAAGAAAGGATGGGTGGTGAGAGTGGTTGATAGCAAACCGTCGTCTTCTCTAAACATTGCCAAATTTCTTGATATAAAAGACCCGAAAACCTTTCCTCGATCCTTTATTGAAGGCACCATCGGGGGTGATTACGCCCTACAGCATACCTCCGATTTTGTTCGATGGCCACTGCTTCTTAAATACGGAGGCGCGTATGCGGATGTGGGCTTGATTCAGATTGGCGATTTGGACCGTATGTGGACCGAGATTGTCGGTAACCCCGAATCGCCGTACGAAATCATGGCCTACAACTTTGGAGGCGTAGAAACGCGCAGCCTGGCCAATTACTTTTATGTCTCTACAAGAAACAACCCCCTCCTATCAAGATCCCATAAGCTTTTACTAGAGCTTTGGGGAGCTGGTAATGGCAAAACGCACACCGAGGGTATGCACGCCAATCCGCTACTATTTCCTCTTCCGATCATGAACTATGGCGCCTCATTTGAAGAGAATGGCAAGATCTTCACAGCCGAAGACGTTGGCAAGATGTTGACCGATTACATGATTCAAGTCCAAGCCATGAATATGGTCATGGGACTTTTGGACGAGGAGGACGGGTGGAACGGGCCCCAGTATTGTGCCAATCATGTATTTGCAATCGACTATCTCGACGCTTCACAATTGATCAATACCATGACAGAGTGGAATGGGCCCAGGCAGTTTGAGCTCATGTCACTTTACCGGCCAAAAGAAGGCGAGACCGAGACCAAGGACCAACAACAGGCGCGAGACATTGTAGAGGCATGCCTCAGTAAAAGTTTCGGTTTCAAGCTTGCCCATGGACTCATTAAGAGAGTCATGGGAGATACCTTGGGAATTTTGTGGAGAAGGCATGACGGCTCTGACTGTGTACTTGGAACTTATTCCCACTGGTTGAGGCACGGGACTTTGCATTGGAACCAGAGGAAACTACCAAAGCGACTGGAGTTTGAACAGGTGGTGCCCATCAAAGTAGGTCCTTTACTGCGAGAAGTTTAAGACCACTAGATAGCTTCAATTTCATTATCATTCTGCTTGCTAATAAACAACCAATGCGCTCTGAAGACTTGGTCAGAAAAATACAATAAGGTCTTGACACATCATTCATCAATCAACAGTCTTCGTTCGCTTCATCTCACTAATTTTGGTAGGAAATTGACAAAGGATGTTGTAACTCCAAACAGAAAAAGCCCGACGCCTTTTTGACCCATCTCCATGGTATGACGCCACCAAAAAAAAAAGAAAAACCCAGATTTTTGAACAACGTCCGACTTTATGCACCTATAGTTTCCGAATTTCTCAATAGCTCAGCAATGGTGTCCTGAAAGTCCTGTGAATCATCCAAATGATTAAATGGAACCTCGTCGTTTGTGCCCTCTGATTCCGTGTCCCAGTCAAATCTAGGGCTCGAGTGTATAGAAACGGGCGAGATCTGTTTGGTAGGCGTTGTGGAATTCAAGTCCAACGCGGACAGACTGATTGAGGCATTCCGCAGGGCAGCGTTGAAATAATCAACAGTAAAATCGGCAGCAAGATAGGTTTCCTGTAGTCGCGTCATGACCTTCATGCATGTTGAAAAACGCATGAGGGCTTCGTCGCGTTCGGTGGAATTCTTGCTCTTCAGCCAAAGCAAATTGATCGCCATGGCTGGCACTAGGATGGTGACGCCAGTCACCGGCAGGAATGATACCAGTTGCTTCTCGCTAAGCTCGCTAGCTATCTTGGTGATTTGCAGTGCTATGCTAAACACCTCCGTCCCGGACCTGTCGCTCGCAATTCTGGATACCGATGTCAATTTTGTGGGTGACATGGGCAGGAATCTCGGCTGGTGAAGCGAGTAAACAGCAGTATAAAAGGCCATGTGAAGATGACTTCGATGGACGTGAACAGTGGGGTGGGTCATCTCCATATGGTCTGGCTCGAGGTATTCGCAAGAGCTGGGTAGTAGAATCTTCCAGGAATCCAGTGCGGCTTCAGCTTGGGCAAAATCCTTCTCCAACTTTGCTGCGCACGCCGAGTAGAACACGGGGCCAACACGTTCCAATTCTTTGTACGATTCCTGCAGATCAAGAATTTTGCCGATAATGTGACAGAGATGAACCCTTTGGACGCACAGCTCTGCTAGTTGAAGTTGTTTCTCTGTGTCTCGAAGAACAGTGTTGCTCGATTGCATCATGGAATTGGTGAAAGGCAAGGCCTTGATCTCAAAATCATAAATGTCTAGAGGAGAAACAGTAATATGAGCATCATTGATTCTCATTTTACGTCTGAGTCCGAGGGCGAGGAAACGATCCCGTACGTAGCACGACCACCATATCCTTCTTAGGAGCATACGCTCGGGCTTCGATTTCCCTTGGAGGTTTGAGGCTCTATGGAGGTTGGCATCACAAGCAAGGGATATAGCACGTCCAACCCAGTACCAAGAGTCTCGATGGCCCGGAAAGTCTGAGTACGAAGACATGATCAACGTGGTCTGAGTCAAGGTGACGATGTCGTTTTCGTAGCCACTGTCGTAGAGTGACTTTGGCGCCATCAGTCATCAGTGGGAAATAAGCGGATCAAGGGTGGAGGACATACAGTGACACGACGTGACATCTCTTTTCTGAGGATTCGTTTGCTAGAAAAGCCATCTTGTCCTCCTTCCAAAGCTTGCATGTCTATAAAGGCGGATCCAGCGAGCAAGATGGCCTGATACAGTAATAGGCTGATTGGTTCTCCAGATGGAGAGTCTGGGTCGTCTATCACATCCAAAAGGCTGTGAAGGTGAGTTGTAGGCAAATAAGTATAAGCATATTCGGCATACGCCTCGATGAGCGCGCGCTGGAGCGACAGACTAGGTAGCTCTAGCGCACCTTCAGAGATGAGATACTCAAGGCATGATGGACTCAGATCGGCAGGCGGCTGTTTTATAAAGCTAGGCATCGGATTCCGATGACTTTGGGATCCATTGGTGATGGGAGAACCATAGTCATTTGGGGAGGACATTGCTGGCGCAGACGATGAGCGACCACTAAAAATCCCCGTGGAATCTAGTGCCGCAATGTTAGCTATTGAGATATTACGGAGCGTGCAATGCTCTAACATGTTGGCAGGCCAATTGGCGTTGTAGCTACCGGTGAGGATGGGTTATTTAGTTCTGCTGTGGATATGCACCAAGGACTGTGCGTGGGGCAGTGCTATGGAGACGGCGTATTGTTGGCTGTGAGGTAGGGGACGGATGTAGTGTGATATTACGGCACGTATAGCAGAGAGTTTAATTGAGGCTCATCCAGGCAAACTCGGGAAACCTGCAAATGATGGAGGAGGTAAGATTGGAACAGCAGAGTCAAGGTGGCAAATGGTTGTCTCGGTCTGTTTTGTCGGGGCCCGACGATAGCCGGGGATTTCCATCGTTTACGGGCCGACGATCAGCGTTCACGGCCGGTGAGATAACACTAGCAATGCAACAAGCATCAATCCATCAGATGACATCGTATCGTCACGCAAAAGTACAGAAAAAAAGATTGAGGGTGGCTGCAGGATTAATACACGGCTAATGTCAGGGACATTGTATTCATGACACGTGACCTGTCTGCGTATAAAGCTGATACAGCACACATGCAGCATGGGACTTACAACAAGAGAAGATCGGCCATGTCTTCGTTTCTCACCCATTGAGCCCTTGCGGTGGAGATGTCCAAGCGATTCCTGTTTCCAGCTAATGTGCGTGCACCGTGTCTTGCCGAAAGGATCAAGGTCCGCTTGCGATACCGGGTAGCGAAGCGATAGCGGCTCAGCGCACCAGACTACCGCGGCAATTCTGATGAGCAATGATCTGACTTGCTTCAGAGCGTGAAGAGAGGATTGAAAAAATGTGCTTTGATCTGTACTTGGTCTCCTAATTTTCCGTGCTCTCTCATTGCCAGGAATTATTATTTTCCTGCAGAATGGGACATAAAGTGTGCTTTAGAGTGTGTGTACAGTAGTGAGTGAGTGGGCCTCGACAGGAACACGTGCGTGAGTGATTCCTACTGTGTATCGTGTATCCTCTGATGAGCTTGAAGCCATCTTTGGTATACGTATGGGAAGCAGCATCGAAAGCATTTGCAGTCAATCCCTTACTGGCCACTCCACCTCTCTGATCCACCAACATATCAGCCTCAACAATAAACAATTGTGTGTATCGCACGAGATCAAAGCAAATCTCGAGCTTGGACTTGCTTGCTCGGATCTGCCCCGCAGACTAACCCCTTTTGTGGAGATTGTCGCATCGTCAGACAAGGGCCCCCTGCACTCAGGCCATTCAGCCGTCAGGAACAATGACGTGGGCCAGCCTCTTCCATTCTTTTCAACATCATCAGATCGAGAGAATAAGATTGGGTCGACATTAATTGAGGAGTGACCGACTGACCCCATCGTACCATGTCTCGCAAAGGCTTCGAGAAGGTCAGGACGGGTTGCAAGACGTGCAAGTACGTCCCCACGCCACGGGCTAGGCCGTTTGTGTCAGTCACTAACTCGCCCAAAGAATTAGAAAGGTCAAATGCGACGAGACGTGGCCACAGTGTCTGCGATGCCAGAAAACGGGACGCACGTGCAGCGGCTACCAAGTGCCGCCTGCGGGCTCTCTGTCTTGGAACGTCTTGCTCCGGGCCCAACCATCCGTCACGCCAGTCTGTGACGATGCCGAACGGCGTAGCTTGGCCTTTTTCCACCAAGTTGTGGCTCCCGTGCTCTCGGGGCCCCTTGATCCTTCGTTCTGGACCCATTTTGTCGCCCAGGCTACCCATCATGAACCCACAGCCCGCCACGCCGTCCTGGCTATAAGTTCTCTGTTTGAGAACTTTTCCGAGACGACGCTCAGAACGACGGATGACACTTTTGCGCTCCGGCACTACAACAAGGCGATAAAGGGGCTCCTGACCAACCCGGGCCATGACATTGACACTATTCTGACCGTGTGTGTCTTATTCATATGCATTGAATTTTTGCGTGGCGATGACAAAGCTGCCGTCGATCATACGCGACATGGCGTCAAGCTTCTCAACACGAGGGGAGGCAACTCTAAGCTTACGGCCGTATTCTGCCACATAAATCTGTTCCCTCTCTTCTTCGGCACTGCAGTAGATGATGTGCCGCTTCTGGTGACCGAAACACCCAAGAACTACGGGATATTCCAAAGCATGAATGAGGCCAAGCACCAGTTAGATATTCTCATGGTCAGAACTGTTTGGCTCGTTCGCAGGTCGGAGCACTGGCAGATTGGGGTTGCACCGGCGGATTACGGCCCCACGCCGGACATGTTTGAAGAGCAGCGTGTTTTGAGCATCGCATATACTCACTGGGGCCATTCATTCGCCAGATTCCAGGCGAGCGAGGGCATAGAAACGAACAATGATGCCGCGTCGCTTGCTCTCAAGATTCGATGGCAGACGTCTAGCATTTGGGTGCGGAACTGTCTGACGAGGGGAGAGTCAAATTATGACAAGTACAAGGCGGCAGCTGAGAGTATCATAAGGATGGCTCAGAGTGCGCTTGCTCTCAGTGCTAAGCAGTCATCGGGACGACCGAAGAAGTTCATGTTTGACATGGGCTTCAGTCCGATTCTGCACTTCGTAGTTCTCAAGTGCCGATACTTGCAACTTCGCCTGAAAGCTCTCGCCCTACTAAGAGGGCTTGCGTGTCGCCGAGAGTCGTTATGGGACGCCATTTCCATGCAGGCCGTCTGCAAGAAAATTATTGAGGTAGAGCATGGGATAAAACTGGACTCGCACGATTTGGGGACTCTGCCTGATTACTCGAATGCGCCACTGCCGGCGGAAATGGACCGAGTAAGGGGATACAATCTAGAAGATGCACACATATTCCGACCACAGGAACATGCGACGGAGCACCATCGACCGGTGTGTCTGTTCATGCATGGACCAAACGGGGGTCTGGCAATGAGGAGAGAATGGATTACTATATATACCTGATAGAGACCTCCCAACAGAGACTAGTTGATCGCCCCAGAAAGGGTTAAGCCGGTAAACTGGGGCATTTCCGAACAGCACACAATCAGTCCAATCGGTTGGCGCTAGCACAGGGCTCACGGAGCTGACCGAGAGAATCCCGGGGAATCTCACTGGCTCGCTCAGGGTTGGAACAGCTTCGGGTTAAGCCCTTCATTTTGGGGGCTTGGATTGGTAACAAGGGACGATGACTGGTTAAGTAGAATGTCGTAGTCAATTGGGAGCCAGTCGAATGAATGAATAAAGAAGCGGGTTTCCATTGCTGAGTCTTGGATTGGCCCATCTGACCACAGCTCTGCTTCGATGCACTCCCATTCGGAGATCTCCCTTTCGGTCGCTGGAAGCATGATCGGCACAGCAGTGGTCATGATCAATAGAATTCGCCTGCCCCACACCTGTACCTCAACTAGCGACGATGATTGACAACCTGAGCAACACTACTACGAATAAGTTTATGGCATGGCTAATATTAGAAACCACTAGAAGAAATCCAGCACGGTAAAGAGCTACTTGGACTATTCCGAACACTTGCCAAACATCGAAACTAAATACACCGCCAATTACGACGTTCTACTTCTTTTGTTCATGCTCGACATGTGCGTGCTCCACCTGTTCCTGCTCTAGCTTCTCATTAAGTATGTCCTCATTCTCTTCCTCTTCTATGGCGTGCTTATACAAGCCCCTCTTCACATCACGCTGCCACAGCAAGTAGCCAGTAATGAATAGCGAAACCCAGACGACGCACAAACAGATGCTGGCAGTAAAGCCCCTTGTCCACTGTGGACCTTCGGTGACAGGGAAGACCACAATGTTATACCACGTGAAGAATGACCAACCTACCGTCATCTAGAATCACATTTTTTGTGGTCAGCCAGTGGAAATTGGTTATGGAATACTGTTCAGAAAAGGGTCTTCTTACCATGGCTCCGGTGGTAAAGCTCTTTGCTTCATTGTCGTCTTTCATAATCATATGCACGAACGGGAATAGCATTGGCGTGACACAAGAATTGAAGCCCATCAAAAACCAAGCAGCAAACTTCATTCCGACGGGAATGTGCCAGATTCTCAGGCAAATGTTGGAGAACGTGAGTACTGTACCGACGAAAAGAACTGGCATCCAGATTGGATATACCCTGAAAGAGGTTTAAGATCAACAATTTGAATTCCTGGTACTAAATAGGCAGATTAAGACTCACATAACAAACTGTGGAACAAGAATTCCACATACAATGGCCATAAGTTGGGTACCTGTGGGTAAAATGTTGATCAACTCAACCGAGTACTGGCCAGTAGACTTGACCCAGATGCCCATCTGGCCACCAACCCAAGTAGTACATTGATAACTGGTAGAAGACGATTGTCAGTACTCTTCTCCCTTGCAATATATCAACAACCTACCTGACGTAGGTAACTACGGCAAAGTAAAAGTGCCAATGAGTGAAGACTCGTTTCAGCATTCGTTTTCCTATCTTGGAACTCTTTCTGACACCATCAGTCTGCATGCGCGCTAGAGCAAGCTTTTGTTCCTCTTCTTTAAGCCACCAAACTCGCGGGCTAGTAGGTATGCCCGGAAAGAGGAAGAAGCCAGCAATGGCAATAGGTAGGCTGATGATGCCGTCCACGATGAAAACCCAGCGCCTGGAGCGATATGTTAGGTTGACTGCTAGGATTGCAAGAAGAGAGAACAGAAACACACCATCCTTGCATTCCAAGTTTCCCATCAAGACCAGCATAAGCTGCGGCCTGCATATATCCAGCGAAGGCGGCGCCGATGTTGCTAGAAACGTACCACACGCCGGCACGTTTGAAGACCTCATCGGACCGGTACCAAGAGGCAAGGAGGTAGAGGGATCCAGTCGCAGCTGGCGTTTCAAAAAGACCCATAAGGAATCGCAAGCCATAAACCATCTCGACGCTATTGTTCCTGCTCTGAACGAAGGTGATGATACTCCACAAAGTCTCGCAGATAGGGAGATACCAGCGGGACAGCTTAGGGCGGGAGATGATCATCATGGAGGGGATTTCGAGCACGAGGTAGCCTATGTTGTAAAAGGTGCTGAAAAGATTATACTGGACGCCCTGAATGTTGAGATCTTCCTTCATTCCAGAGTTGTAGGCGTTGGTAATGTTGGACTGGTCGAGCCATTTGATGAAGACTATGTGTTGTCAGCGTCAGAGTGGAGTGCTGTTTCCTGAGAGGCATACACAGTAAACAACTGTTTTCATCGTCAGCACTTTGCTTTAGTCTTCAAAAATAGTCCTGTACATGACATACATGAGAGGAAGGAGAATGCGGTCTAGTTTCTTCACGAGAGCCTTCTCTTCTTTGCTGTAGTGGCTGGGGTACCAGTCGAAAATGTACAGCCATGCCAACTTGAGGTCCTTCTTAGGCGGCTTGGTTGCCGAGCTGACAACAACTCCATGGTTAATGACCTGCTGAGGCTGAGAAGCATTGTCAGTGGCCACCTGCGCAGAGGCAGGCTGGATGTTGATCTCATCGTTTGTCTTTTGCTGTTGAGTCGCCATATCTAAATCGGGCCTCGAGGCAAGAGGAGTCAAGGCCGAGCGCTTGAGACACAGGAGGCTGGTGACAATACCAAACGTTTAAAGGATGACGGGTCGTTCTATTAAACCCGTTTGGAACCAATTTACGACACATGCCATGCCGCCCACCGTGCACATGAGCCGGGGATATGGGGCAATAGTAGCGCCATCTGGGCACCTTCCCGGGGTCCCCGCATTCCCCGCAACCCTACGGCTAGGGGGCTTTCTAAAATCCCAGCAATGTGAAGCTTTGTTTACTCAAATTGGCCCCAGGTGGAGGACTGGCACAGTCAAGACGGGGTAAATCTGGCGGGGATCGGGTAAGGTCGGCCCCGAGCACTGCTACACTGCACTGAAAGGCAACATCCCCACCAATTGTCCGCGCAACACCAATGAGATGTCGGGAATCTGTCGGACTAACTTACATGGAAGACGGGCTATTTCCTTTCTAGTCAAGGTCGCTTGTCAGTAGAGAGATTGTGGATGCAAGTCAAACTGATGAGCTCATGGAAAGAACAAATCGATACAAATCGAAGGCTCAAATCAACATTTGCAATCATTAATATGTCTACCCAATCGGTCAAAGCCGGTCATTGTTTATCCCTCTGTAGACCCCTTTTGTGTCGTTAACGTAGATATGGTGTCATGCTGACATGAAGTCTTGTCTAAAAACAAGCGATAACACCACGAAATAAACCCAAAAAACAAATTCCAAAAGGACATTCAAAGAAAGACCAAAATAGAAAAGAGAGTAATGGTTTTAAAGCCAAAAATAACAGCCCTGCTTCATCTCTGAAGTTCATCATGATTGAAGTTCGTTTCGTATGGCTCAGTTGCGAAGCTTTTATTGCTGTGGCTGGCCAACTTGGGAAAATTCGCCATGAGAAATGAAAATAAATTCGGTTGTTGTAAAAACCTGGATTTGATTTGTTGGTTGTCTAAGTGCTTTGAGTTCGGGAGAATGCCTCTTCGCATTTGGTTTGGCCAAAACTTAGGACTACCTTGCCGTTGTCTTGGTAGATTTGGTTTCTACCCAGTATGCTTTGTCAAAGAGTTTGAAGAATAACATGTTGGCCTTGGCGTGATTGTAAGAGACACGAGTTCAGCGGAGGGTCTAGTGCGGATTCTTTGGTGTGCCCGATGCTGGTCATCGGGGTGATTCGTGGGCTGATAGGCTCGTGATTCAGCTTCGGGGCGAAGAGACGGCAAAGTGAGTCGGGGGACCAAGTGATGCTGTGGAGTCTCCGGATTGTCTTTCGTGGCTGGGGTTGGCAGGCCCTGACGACGGGGAATCCTAACTTGTGTAGGAAGGAGTTGAGGGACAGGTGGTTGTGGTGGAGAGTTTAATTCATTGCAGCGGGAAGGAGGACGGGGCAGTATGAAAGCATGCTGGGATAATGCCCTGTAAGCACCTTGCTCCAGCGCGTTATCTTGCAGAGCAGATTCTGAAGATGGCAGACGATACTGGGGCGGTTCGAATTCGGAACAAAACGCAGAGTATATAATCAAGCATTTGATCCACATTGGCATCTCTACCCCATAGAGGCAACATGATGGAGTGTGAAGATGACGGTGCAGTGCCATTTTATCAGGTAGCAGTTTGTAGCACCTAAGACAAACGGCTTTTCCTGCATGGGCTGGGTCCGTTAGCTGTTCATCTGTCCAAGTATGAACCCTCCTGCATGGTTCACAGTTGGACTTTCCCTTGGAGTCGTTGTCATGACTGGCACACTTTGTGAGATATTTTCGCTTCGAAGATAATTGAACTCGGATGAGGCCGTGGACCGAGACAAGATGACCGATAGTTTCTGCGTATTGTCCACGCGCTATCTTGCACGGGGACCATCGCGCCCCATTGAACTTCTTTGGCCTGAATAACATGTAGGGGCAGAAATGGCATACATCCTTGAAAAGGTCATGATTGGGAGGCTGTATGACTTGTGGGATAGAACGAGGCTGATTAACATCGAGCAATCCTCCCCTTCTGGCGGGAGGCTCATTTTCTTCTACTGGACCATCTTCAAACTGTAGCTTACGCTTTTTGCGCCGCCTGAGATATGTAGTTGGAGCCCAAGTATCCATATCTGGAATCGCTTCTGGCAATGAAGAGAGTTGGACTTGGGGGTTGATGATGGTTGGAAGCCCGACGGACCTGTCAACCTCGGAGGAACTCTGTGGGATAATGACTTCTGAGGTTAAGCCTATGGTCGAACCAGATACTGATACCTCTTCAAGAACACAGGACTGGGTGTGAATAACATTTTTCTGAAAGTTGGTTGGATCTTGCAATTGGATGGTGTCGATTCCTGGGAGCCTTTTTTGTTGCTGAGAGACAAAAGCCCCCGACCTAGTCTGAGCTTGAATATCCTCATAGACCTCCCGAGCTGGGACGAGGTAGGTATGGGTTTCTTCAGTACTAGGGCATCCATTGACAATAATATGACCGTAGAAGCAATAGTCATGTTTCCCATGGACTGAGGCGCCGCACAATTCTTCCGTTGAAAGCCCAGGACGGTTAAGCATAATGCGATGTACCTTCTGCAGGGTGTTGTGACCGGGTATGGGGATATATGAGGGCATTGCCCGGAGAATTCCTTGTGCCATAGTATTTGGCGATATGGCTGCAAAGATGTCAATGTCGGTGGCCTGTATATCTCCTATACCCGGCATCGCGAGAAACCTGTCTGAAATGTCGACCAAGGGCAACTTGCCCGAACTTTCTAGTACATTGGGCGCGACCTGGATCAAGGCATAGTCCAGTGTGGGGTTGCTTCTAGCCAAGGAGTCTAGGGTTAACTTTCCAAAGTATCGAAACCGAGTCGGGTCGACATATAGGGGTTCTGGCTTTTCCAAGGCGAGTCCAACCCAACAGGGTGAATCAAGCCTATGGTCGGATCCACCCTCGAGTATGCTTGTTTGAGACCCAGCTCTATTCTTTTCTTTTAGATTCGAGTTTGTTTTGACAGTAGATGGGTTGCTGTCAAGATCGACCGTGTCTGGTGTGTTGGATTGAATCGTCATGCCGGCATCTTGGCTATCATCATCTCCCTCATACTGGCTGAGGCCCTCGAAATCGTATTCGTAGCCCCATTTTGTCGACGAAGGGTCTTCAATTTGTTGAAATGGATATGCCGATGTTAGTTGATAGTAGGTACCATCCTGAATAATCATCGGACCTGCTGTGGCCGGACGCAAGGGGCAGTGATCTGCATTTGAGCTGAGAATGTAGATGCGTTTGCCCAACTCTGTCCCTAGGTCCTCTGCAAGAACTGCTCCATTAATTGTATGACCAGGAGGCAAAAGAGCCTCGGCTGACTGTCGAGACAGGGCCAGCTGGCGAATGGGGATTTTAGAAACATGACCGAGTCCCACTCCGGGGTACTTGTCCAAGATATTGCTGTCTTTGATGGACTGTCTGGCGTGGTCACGGACCTTGTCGTCAGTGGAACACAGCAAAAGCTTTGGCTCAGCCGTCTCTCTGGTCAGGCCAATCATGTAGATGGACCAGGAGAGGTTCTCGGCCGGAGGGATGCCCGATGCCTCGAGATGGGCCTTGATCTCGGGGCTCAGTTGGTTCAAGATGTGGCGTGCCCTACCACGTGCTTCCCAGCACTGATAGGTTCCGCCGTGTAGATGCCCCACAAAGTCACCTAGTGATTCCAGCGGGTTGTCCCACCGGTCAGGACACAACCCGGAGGTTGTCGAGATGGACATTTTGGAGTCATTGCAAGAGAGAAGTTCACATCCATCAACCAGACGCCGCAATTTTCTTTTTCATAGGCAACAAAAACAAACGCTTTTGCCGTATCACATGATCTACCCCGCACAAGGTGCGAGAGTAACAGTTACACAAGGCTGAAGCAGGCAGGCCAGGGTGGCGCGTCAAACGCTTGAACAACCCAGCCGTACTCTGGTACCTCTGCAGGATGAATTTTCAGGGGCAACACTGAATCACAAGGCGATAAGCTTTTATTTGCACACTAATTAGAGTAAAGTAGTACTGAGAGGTCGATTGAGAGACAACCAGTGCTGGGATTATAATTATGCGTGCTTCGTGGCCAACGGATCCAGTCATCACAACTCAACTTCGTAAAGTACTCTACAATGTGTACCAACGCCATCACTCACCGACTTTTCCAAGCTTCAAGCCACCTGCAATCCTCATGGCACGTGTAATATGTTGATTCGTCTGATTCGCAAGCGAGGGGCTGCATATGCAAGCTGTGGGCGATTGGTCACATAAAAAAATGGCTTAAAGTGCAGCCTCGCCTAGTACTGGCCACCTGAGAGACACCTACTTCTTGCAGAAGCAAGTAGAGAAATAAAGGATCCTATATCCCACATCTTGTGCATTCTCCTGAAACCATGGCTGATTCATGCAAATTATTGCAAGGGAAAATGAGCTATAATTGCTTCGTTTAAGCAAGTTCCTAAGGAGGAGCCAAGTCTCGCCTCAGCTTCCATTTCGGGCGCTGCATGATGCAGGATGGATTGATCGCATATGGCCCATCCATCAAATTCCACTATAATAACCTAACTAAAAGAAAGAGGAGAAGACGGATCCGGAAAATGAGAATGAGGATGTTTCAATTCATTACAAAGGTGTACCTTTCCCCATGGCTTTTTGGGCCTAGAATCTCAAGTTAATGCATGCAATGGGCTATGTTTGTTTTCAAGTTGTTTTATACAAGCTTGTTTGGAATATGCACCAATAAAATATCCCACATAATATATATCAGTCGGGATGAGCCCATGATATCACGCCAAACATACACTCATCGTTATTCTACCTCCCTCCCAAGCTGTTCAAACCATAGCACCAAGGTTCATACGGTCCCAACATGCTAAAAAGAATTAGTTTTAATAATATTCAAATGGTCTCATGCAATTACCAGCAAAGCCCATGTCGTCGCCAAAGAAAAGTTCGGCCACTTCTGGCCCTGATTCAATGCCTGACCACGGGGCGTATGAAACGGCTTCTTTCCCAACAGACAAAGCCATCATTGGTGGCATAGGCTCCACGCGCTGAAAATTAGGAGCTTCTGAAGTGAGTGTCTGTATAATCGACTGGTGAATGTTGTGTGCAACAATTTGACCATGAGACATGGCAGCGCCTGCAAGCTTAATCCCCAAAGCACTGCAAACATCACCTGCACCGAAGTGGTACTCGGAGTTGGGAGTGTCTGACGTAAAATTAAGACTATAAAAAGTCAGCATTCAAATGGCAAGCTATTGTCCATCTATAAGGTATTACCTGTCAGTGACCTTGACATATCCAAATTCATCAAGTGCCAACTTGGGAAGGTAGTTTGTGGATGGAGAGCTTTTTGAAATGGTCGAAATGATGTAATCTGTTTCCAAGACATGGCCATTTGTGAACTGGACCTTGTACTTGGAATCGTGACCTGGGTCCATCGTCTCGATACTATCAAGTCGGTGGTTTGTGAGAACCTTCACTCCGGCTTTCTCAAGGAGCTCCAAAGCCACACCTCCCATCTTCATGGGTAAAGGCTCTGAGGAAAGCAGCTTCTCCCGTGAGTGAACTAATGATACTTTCACGCTTGGAACCATCATCTTGATCTTGGCGGCCATTTCAATTCCCACAGCGCCACCTCCAACAACTAGAATGTTACCTCTGGTATTCTTTACTGCATTGGAATTCTTCTCAGTCTCCTCTAGAAATTTTTCGTATAGTATTGCTTCGGGAGTCACTGGATATGTTCTTCGGAGGCCCGTCGCAGCCACTAGAAAGTCGTAGTGAAGGAGCCGAGGCCTCATCGTAGCATTTTCCATAATATTTACCTGTTTTATATTCAAATCAACAGTAGATAAAGTACCTTGGATGAACTCCACGTTTGGTACCTGGAGTGCAGGGATCTTGTTGAACTTGACCCAAGACTTTCCGGCATATTTCAGATCCGTAAAGGCACGCGGAGCGCCGACCTTGTGAACTAGATATAATGAGCAAAGGCACCAAAACTCACAGAATAACTAGCTCGCAGTAAATATTTGCTTACAGAAACCGTCCCTTTCGTCAACTATGGACAATTGAAGATCCACTGGTGCTGACTTGGGGGCTGATGCCGAACAGAGATTGACCAGTTTAGCAGCTGCGGACAAGCCTCCATACGAGCCACCAACGACGAGAACCTTGACTGGATTCAAAGAAGGGGCGACAGAGTTCATGTTGTGACCGAGTAGAGTGAAACGCCAGACGTAGGCAGAGGTTGATTATCTGAAACGAGAGACTGACGATGATGGACCGTTTTTGAAGGTCTGGGGACAAAGCAGGTTTCGCGGGCGAGGTAGGCCTGAGCTTCATCTAGGGAGATGCGTTCAGTATGCTGAGGGTGATAGAACCGTAGGATAAGAAACCTTGCAAGAACACATGAGCCCTGCGATCTCTTGAGATTCGAAGAGTCTGCCGTGTCGCTTTTGAACTACTGAAGCGAGAAAGCCTTTATCATAGACCGATCGGGTTTAAGGATTCGCCGGTAATTAAAAACGGGATATTATTACTCGATATTCATTTGCCGCGCCGAATACATATCGGAATTACAATAACACCTCTTTTGGATGTCGGAGATACGCTCAGTGAGTGGGTCTCGGCGGTTTCGGCAGCGAGGGGTCCGAGATGTTATTATTTTGCTCCCAACTCTGCAGAAGGGGCTGAAGAGGTGGGTGTCACGTTGAATTAATCATATAGAAGTAGTTCAGTCTTTTTACATCTATAGCAACTCAGAATTAATTCTCAGTCATGTTGAACGGGGTAGATGCAAGTACGTATTCTCAAGGAGGGAGTGGATATTTACGTTCGGGGTTAGGGTTAGGGTTGTATTCGAAGAAATGCTTTCTGATGCAATGATTACGTGCAGAAATGATTATATCATTTGCATGCCATGGTAGCAAAAGCTGATGCCTCGATATGGCCCTTAAACATTGTAGTGCAATTGGTGGCCTGGAGGCAGTGCTGTCAGCAACACGGCGCAGGAGTAACGCCTCCTCTTGTGTTTGGTGACGAAAGCGACAATAACCTCGGACATCGCAGCTCGCAGCTTGCATGTCGGGTCGCAGAACACCGGACTTTTACTGCTCCTAGACAAGACGGTGGCATTTGAGGGGGCAGACAGGCTGGGTTCCTACAGCGAGATCGATACGCAGGTCGGGTGTGGTGTTAGTTGGAACAATGTTTGAGCTCTATCAACAGCCATTATTCGTGCCACAAACACCACCACCGACAAAATTCTTCGGTCGCACCGGCTGTCGTCGTCTCCGTCATTAC
>NAGG01001062.1:0-17144 GCA_003031705.1 Calonectria naviculata | reverse complement strand
TAATAATATAATAAAAATAATTAGTCTAAAAAGGCAGAGAGGATCGCAAAAGAAAAGGTAGAGAAGGGAAGGGGAGAAAATAATATAATACAATAAAATAAAAGTCAGTTGTTCAATCGGTATTCCATTAAAATACAATCGGGGGTTTGTATCCTGATACAATGTCTAAGGATAGCCGCACTAGTATGCTCGGCGACATGTATATGGGACATACGATCTTGGATGAATTTGTATATGACTTCTATACTTTGCATCGCGTCATCCAATGTTGGCTCCTTCATAAATGTGATTGTCAAATCCGTCGACAACGTGAGGTTTCTTATTCTCAAAGCCAGCTGAGAGAAATCGAATTGATGCTGTGCAGGAAATTGTGGGTATGGTTCACGCTTTTGCATGAATCTGAGCAATGTTTCAGTGGCCTTGACCGGATCTTCATTTTGTAATTCACTCGTATTGAGAGAACAAGTACTTCTTGACAATTGAAGTCGGATAAGCTGAAGTTGATGATTTAAGTCGAGGCAACAAGGGAAAAGTATGAGGGGGACTTCTGTCAATGCTATCGTCAGCGAGTTAACTACCTCCTGAGCACAGTATCGACGTGCAGGTTCTGAGTGAAGCATGTTGTATATCATTAGCAAAATCGAGTACAGCAACCCTTTAGAGGCTTCGGAACCCTGTGGAAGTCTTCTCTTCAGAACTGAACTCTCTTTGATGCTGCACATCTTGCCCCAGAGGTCTTGACTAGCAGAAAAGGAGGAATAAGTAGGATGATTCATGTCAGGAAAGTTCTCTTTTAAGACTGGTGTTGATAGAGTAGAAGCCATTTCCCAAAAAACACAACCAAGGGAAAATATGTCCCCCTTGCGGCCGAATCGAAGGTTGTTTGCCGCTTCTGGAGGCAAGTACTTGGTAGTTCCTAGTGTGCAGGTGTGCGTATACCGCGTGTCCATTTCGGAATGAAAGGAAGTTCCAAAATCTGTCAATAGGATTTTATCACCATGAACAAGGATATTCTCTGGCTTTATATCCCGATGACGGATTCCCTGATTATGGATATGCTGAACGGCGATAGCTAGGCAACGCATCCAGCGAAGAAGTGTCAGCCTCTGCTGTCCAAAAGTCTCCCACTCGAGACGAGATTTTGGATGCTGAATCACCCCTCGCAAGTATTTTTCGAGATCGCAGTCAGCAGCTGGATCCATGACGATGAAGTACCATTCATCTTGGACATATTCATCGACGATTCGAACGAGATGTTCGTGTTGGGCTTTGCGAATCAGATCGACTTCCTGCTTGATGGTATTGATGCCTATCCTGGTCACAGGTAGCTGCTTTCGTGCGTATAGCTTTTTTGGCTCGCTTTTATGCTCAACTAGAGTAACGATCCCGAATGTTCCTCGATTAAGAACATCTCGGAGCATATACTCGTCGTTTTTGTTGGCGGGTCGGCGTCTTGTAGCTCGGGAACCTTCCTCGCCAAAAGAAGACGGTCGTGTTCTTTTCGGAATCCGTTGGCCGGTCGGGTATGACGAGTCAGGGAGGCGAAACATGGTTTACTCTTACACTTTGACATATAATAATGCTTAGAAAGCTGTCTGGGCTAGATCAAAGAAATCCCCCGTCCAGGCGAAAGGACGAGAAGGTAGGACCAAGTTGGACACGGCATTATCCTACGAACTCGCCAGAATGTTCTCGACTCAGAGGCGGTGAGCAGCCACCTTACAAGGCTAGCAGAGCAAATCAAAATGCGTGGTTAGGCGCCGACGGTGCGGGGCATGTCATGATGACAATAAGGCTGTACGATGTTCTTGGGCTGTGACATCGCAGAGCGACAAATGTGAAGCCCGGTGTCAGATTGAACATTGAAATGGAAAACTCTAGATGATTATACCTAGACTAAGATCCCTGTGAACTCAAGATAGACGGCTCTAATCCCACGTTTTGGTATTCCTTGCTTCGTGGGTGTCGGATCCAGCATAGCTAGGCTTGATTTTAGGCTTGGCAAGGTCAGAAGGGTATGCAAAACCCATAAAGGTTTGCTACCTAAGTAAACGAGACTTTTTAGTTGTGTTTTAGTGTAGATGCGGAGGCATAGAAGCAGAGAATAGCCTCTGGGCAGGACTGGATATCTGCACCTAAGGTAAATGTTAGGAAAACAGTGTTTGTTATTTAGCATGGTGGCAGTCTTACCGGCGGGATATATCTCCACCATCAAACACCATGACAGCTAATGTTTAACAGAAAAGAAAAAGAGAAAAATCAATTAAGACGTAATTGGTAAGAAAATAACTCTGTGTTTATTTATAATCTCTGGATCAATGCCCAAACAGTTGGCAATGTCGGGATGAACACGATTAAGATGACTCCAGAAGGATTATCGACTCGTTTGAGAAACATCAGCCAAGATCTATTGTCAGTAGGTCTAGTTCGAGGCTATGAATGAACACTATATTTCTTCTTTTCTTTCTGGTGCATTGAAGCTCTTGCCCTTTCTGTGATTGTTTCTGAGACGCCTCGGGTGGTGGTTTGCTGGCCCGATGTTCTGGCCCGATGAGAACCATATATGCCATTGGAAGATGAGAGTAATAACACAACAGAGCTAAACCGGATTTAATTGGTAGGATATGGAAACTATAGGCGGCCCTCACCATCGTAGAATGAAACTCGAGGAGCGCATGGTACCCTTGACCATGGTATGCCTGCCATCAACGCTAGGCAATCGAAGGATGCGAATCCCAAACATTTTAGTATTGGCGAGATTAGAGTGCTATTTAGAGACATACAAACGTGGCTCTTACTTAATGCCCTTGAATTATATTATATTGCCTAGAGAGCCAATTTTGTGGATTGAATCTTGCGATTGCCAACACTGTTGCTGCTAACATGAACCCCGCAACACAAGATCAGGACCTTGAAGGTCAGCATCTCACTTTGACCGACGGTCGCATTCTCGCATATTCCGTTTATGGATCTTCTACTCCATCTCACCATGCATTTTACTTCCACAGCTACCCCGGATCGCGCCTTGAGGGAGCCATGCTCCATGATGTCGCTGTGTCGCGCAATCTTCAGCTAATCTCCATGGACCGCCCTGGTATGGGCTCAAGCACCTTCCAGCCGGAACGTCGCATCCTCGACTGGCCATCTGATATCCTGGCACTTGCGGACCATCTAAAAATCTCCCAATTCGCCTGCATCGGTACTTCGGGTGGTGGTCCTTATGTGCTCGCATGCTACCACCAAATCCCACGGACGCGACTGAAGGCGGGCATGATAGTCGCGGGGCTCTGGCCCACGGCCTTGGGAACGCAAGGCATGCTACTTGAATCTCGCGTCATGTTGTTCCTTGCTCCGTGGGTGCCTGGCCTAGTAGCAGCCGGACTCGACTTTGGGCTTGGAAAGGCCGCAAGGGACACACAGAACCCAGAGATCTTTGCTGCTCAAGTGAACAAGACGTTTGAGTCGCGTCCCGGCGTAGACGCTGAGGCGTGGAAACAGAGCGCAGCCTTTAGAGAGGGAGTCATTGCAAACCTCCGTGAGGCGCTGAAGAATGGCGCGACAGGCTCAGGACATGAAGCGAAGCTTTTTGGTAGCGACTGGGGCTTTGCGCTCGAGGATGTGAAAGTTGAGGAAAAGACTCTCGTCATTTGGCATGGTGGGCTTGACCAAAACGTGCCGCCTGCAATGGCTGAGAAGGCTAGCAAACTACTACCTGGTTGTGATTTCCAGTTTTTCCCTGATGAAGGCCATGTCAGTATTATTGCTAAAATGGGCGATGAATTTTTGGAAAAGGTATGCGAGATGCTTGATAGTTGAGAAGTGGAAAGCGAGAGGGTAGCGCCTTTAATGCCACACAGCAAGCCCTTATCTGAGGAGTACAGAATCCATGCCCTTGATGGAATGAAGAAGTATAAATCCAGCGCTTGGAGACGAAATGAGTTTTTTTTTTTTTTTTGGATAACTAGCCATAATAGCCCAAATCACCTGTTTGCCTCACTGCCAAAGGCTTTCAACATGAACAGTCACAAGCAACTAGCACAATTGCGCGTATGGTATAACTTGAAAAAAGAAATGATGTATATGTATATTGAATTACAGATAGAATTAAATGCTCGTGAATGTGAATTCATCAGACCTAGATCATATCATCCCACATTTTAATTTCCTTCGAGGGACCGTTTAGATGATGGAAAGGACGCTTCCGAGAGGGCCAAGGCCACCACCGAGAACTCCGCCCAGAACACCACCGGCAAGGCCAGCAACGGTAGAGAGAAGAGGACCAAGAGCGGAGGTCAGGAGGGGAAGAAGTCCGGCGGCAAGTCCGCAGACAAGGTTGAGAACGGTGCCGACAAGGCCGCAGACGGTCTTGAGGATGCCGCTGATGTCGGCATGGAGGCCGACGACACCAACAAGGCCATTGACGGTGGAGAGGACAGGGCCGAGAAGGCCAACAACAACGTTGACAACGCCAGAAAGATCGGCATCACCGGAAACTCCGATGCTGCTTCCACCAGAAAGTCCTCCAACAACACCGTTGAGAGTAGTAGTCACCTCCTTAAGCAGGGGGATAACCTGGGCGACACAGTCGTCAATCGACAGGCCACCTCCGCCAACCTGTCCAACAATGCCATCTAAATCCCGTTAGTCTAGGCTCGAGCGTGGATGAAAGCTGAACCTACCGATGGAACCAGTCAAACCCTGGATAGTGGCAACCGGGCCGGTAAGAGTGCCGATAAGACCATCGAGGTCGGCAATGCCACCGGTGCGCTTGTCGAGGTTGACGCCGACACCAGCGCCGGCCTTGATTTCGACATCAGCAACAGTGCCGGCACCGAGGGTGACCAGAGGTGCGGCAATGGCCGACATGGCCAGGGCAAGAGTAGAGAAGATAGCGGCCTTCATGGTGAATTATTAAGAGAAGAATAGACTGGAAAAAGATTGTATTGAGTGAGTTGTGAAAAGAGTGACTGAAGCCGGAGAGTTGAATGAGTCTGATGTTGGTGAGGAATGATGCATTGAAGGAATGGTGTTGCAGGTTACTTATATCCATTTCAGCCTGACTCTCTCACGCATTGCTTCCTCGTTCTCAAAATAAACTAGCTGCTTCACCATGTTGGCAACTGTTCGAGCGTTCATTGGTGCCGGGCTTTAGTCGCGGTCTGTGTCCTTAGTGCCCGCCCGTTTGAGTCTAGATGGGCGCAGCACAGGGTTTGCTGCTGCCCGTGCAGTAAGCTTAGTGGCTTTTTATTGCCTGAAACCCCTCAGCTAGCCTTATTTCCAGGGTCAGCTCTCCAACCGTTCATCTCAATGCTGTGTCATTGCGCTGTGTTTCGCCGATCATCGCCCTGATTATCATACCCTAGGTGCAGATCACCCGTTAAATAAGACCGAGATTGTACTGCTCAAGCCTCTAACGTCGCCTGACCTCTGCTGCGCGTTACCTTGCTGGGCTGCATTATTGGTATGCACGGAGAATAGAGGGATCTAGATCTCGATGGCCTGTTACCTAGCAAGAGGGAAAAGGCGGCATTTTGGCCGAGTTTTGCCGACAAAGACCCAATTAAGCAATGCGCACTGGAATATGTGATACTAAACCCGGACGTTGAAAGAGTCTAGATCGATGATGGCGGCGTGAGTTCACCAGCTCAATTCAGCGCCGAGTATTTCCAGCGATCATCGGAGTTTTCTTCCGTACCTGCTACACGATCATCTCAAATTCATCTGAGATGCATTTAGCCAACGAAAACTAACTTGGGTCGACAGTACGCGGCAGTTCAAGTCCGAGTATTATCTAGGCCTGGTGCAATCGAACTCACTTTTCAATACAAACCTGACTGCCTCAGACCAACAGATAAATCATTGTACTAGGCCCGAGAGCGCCCTGAAACTGGTTACTAACATGCTAGATATTGAAATGGGCAAATCTCTGAGAGTATCATGACTTCTATATCTAAATATAAGCTTAAAAGGTGTGGAGGGTGCAATTATGTCCCAGGAGTAACGTGTGCACCAAACGGGAAGGCCTCCATCTAAGGCTTATTTTTTACTTATTATCTACTAATTATCGTAAAGGGGTGGTAGAAATTCCTCCTAAGTTAGAGAATGCACACTCTTCTGTGCCATCCTGGTTTCAGACCAATGTTTTGTCCAGGAAGTGAGACACGTACCCTATACTCAAGAAAAGGACGAACGAGGGGGAAAATATTGAGGTAAGTGATTAGAGACAATGCTTCATGACAACATGAGCCACTCTCAGCCCACAATTCCGACGAGGTTGGTAGTGGCATAGCTTGGAAGTGGTTAAAATGTAATACGCACACAGGAATATAGAATGCTAGGATGCAAATCAGTAGAGAAGGATGTTGTGTTTTATGAGTGACTAGACTAAAGGACATGACATGGAAACCCGAAAATAAATAAATAAAATTAAATAAGACAAATTAGGGTAGACTAATCTTATTTATTTATTCTTTGCCATCAATCTCCATCTCATCATCAATCTCGGTGCCATCGTTACTCTGAAGACCATCACCAAGTAAACCAAGAGCTTCCATCATGCTATCCCCCGATCGCGTCTGTTGCTTCACGAAGGAAACACCTAGGATGGGTCGCATTTGGGCGCGTATTGAGTACCAGTGAACTGGAGCAGTGTACTCATCCACTATCGTCCCTGAGAGGGCTCTCATCAACTTGAGAAACTTGATGACAGGCTCTCCGGTAGTCTTCTCGAATGCCGCGTGATTGTCCCCATGAAAAGGCTCCTGGAACAAAATGTCGTTCAAACTCTCACCAGGACAGACCACAATCAGCCGTAAAACGTGGCCAGGAAGAGCCCTGCGTTTCTCAAGGGCCTGATTGTTCGTGATAAACTCAAAGTCATCTCTGCAGGCTTCTTAAATGCCCAGAATAACTCTCTTGACGCTCATATCAATATCTCGTATCATTTGAATGACATGAGATTGATCGACATAATAACCTGGGCCGAGTATTCCGCTGACGACCTGCCATTCAATGGCCTTTTGCGGCACTTGATCCACGAGGCTAACCAATGTAGCTCTCTGCTCGACAGTTAGATCTATGATGTCGGGTGGTTGGTTTTGATCAAGAAAGCTGGGCTGAGTAGAGGCCTGCCCTTTGCTGTGTCCTCATGCGAGTAACAAGGGCTGCAGGGCTCTCTGCTGATCCTAATGCTAAGCTTGAACCATAGCTAGGCTGAAAGGAAGAGGTCTGTGCCGTCACCACCCCTCAAAACCCCGCCGCTCTGACTCTTGAGTGATCTTCATATTTGCCGGGATTCCCAACTCCGCGGCAATGACGAAAATCTTGAATCCATTTCCATCCAATGATCATGTCTTCGTCAATCCAGTGGAGTTCATCGACTCCAAAGCCCTCTTTGGCAGTAATTCTTAGCCGATGGAGAGTCACATTCTTCAGCTGTCTCTGAACACCGATTCTGATACTCTCATGGAGCCCTTGCAATGGAAACAGATCTTCACTGATGAAAGACTAGTCTCATATGATCTCATACTTCCTCTCCTTCTTAGCGATCGCCCATTGCGAGATTGTGTGAAACTTTTTATACTGGCATAGCTCCATTGCCCAATCTCTCTTGTCATCACAGTCAACAAAGGCAACTGGATATGGATAAACAAATGGCCCAGTGGGCGTATTAAACCCCGCTAAAATGTCTCGAACTTTCTGGGTGTGCAGGCGGAGTCGTCCATTAGGTAGGCCATTTATTATATCTTCCCATTCACCCCCAGGAGGGTTAGAACGTAAACAAACTTCGACGCAAGATTGTTCCAAGGTCTCAAATCTCTCAATGTAATGGGGATGTAAACCTGATAATGGTTGATGAGATATTTGGCTCTTGTAAACTCGCCTCTCATGGTCTAGCATCAGATCTTTTGATGCGAAAGATTTGTCGCAATCAGGCCAGGTGCAGGGGAAACGAGTTCTCTGGCGTCTGTGACCTGGCTTGTGTGAGATATGGCGATTCAACACAGGTCGGGACTAGGTCTTTAGAAATAAGCCCTACTTCTCTGGATATCCCAGTTAGTGATTCAGGGTTTAACTTCATTCCTTAGTGTAAATAGGTCGGTGACGGGGTCGGGTCAGCGCCAGATGCACAGAGATCTCGGATCCATTCCTCTCCGGTGTATGCGAGGAACTCTACTTCTTGCAGATGATGTGGTCTGCGGTGGTAGCTTGGTAGGCTAACCGCCTGGGCCTGTGAAAGGTGGCTCGCCACCAGATGAATGTACTTAAGTCGGGTAAGAAGGTGGTGATATTTGCCCCCTTTCTCGGGCTCCCGACCGGCGTTGGTTTCGGGGAGGTTCTGGGCCAGCAGCATGCATGCAAAGAACTAGGCCGTCCAGGTCGTCTGGGTGCTTTTGAGCCCAGGCATGGACATCGTCATTCTCCTTTTGCGCTTCGATGTACTTTTGAAAATCTCCTACCGAGATGGCGGTGTTGTGTGTCAGCTGTTTCTTCGTGACCTCAAGCGCCACGTCGGGGTTTTGGTATCCGTGATGAAGCTTCGGTAAGTCAATGACCATGTCCAAGGTTTTCTGAGACATTGGTCCCATCAGGTTTGTCTGTCGCTGTTCCGCCTTCCGTTGTACATTCGCCTGGATGGAATTTCTGCTGGCCAGGTTCGCGCGCAGCTGGTCGATCTCGCCCACATGTCCTCCAATGCTAGGGAGAGGGCTAAACCGTACCGATTAGCTGGCGAAAACACACAACGACCACAGCTTAACTGAAGCCAAACCAAGAATTTAAACTTACACGGCATAGGTGTCGCCACGGGCGCCATACTGCTCGCAGCGGACGGACAAAGCATCGGAGAACCCATACAAAATCAGGGAATATTCGATAGGTTTAATAGCCGGAGACCCACCCTTTAAGGCATCGAGGTCGGCCTTGTTGGCGGTGCGGGAGTAGGGCAGGCACTAATGCTCACTATCCGAGTAAGTGATAGCATGAGAGAATCGTTTGGACTTTTCAGCGTCCTTGTACTGGCGACTGGGGGTTGCGGGCGGTATCGTAAGAGAGAGGCAGGCGAGATGCAAGGAAAACAGAGTCCGTAACTGCGGTCAAATGTTCGACGTCGTTTGTATCAAACAGTCAGTATGTCTGCATTCGAAGGTGTCTAGGGCCCCCTCTTATAGACTTGCCGCAAATGTGTTCGACATAGTCGCTGTCGAAATACCCAATAGCGAGAACATGTCCTCTTCGTGAGATATTTTCTTTCGAAGTAAGCAAGACCAAGCGGCGAATGGGCCAGGAAGGAATGGGTGCCTTAGAAGGGTATATCTCAGGGAGCTCTGCGGGTATCGGCAGCCCATCCCGTGAAAGAATGACCAGCCGGTCCTTTTCAAGGTGGAGACGCTCCAATGAAGCCTCCATCCTCATCCCCGTCTGCGTCTGGTAGGTATACCGCCTCATGTTGACGGTATACCCCATCTGCCCCTTCACAAGGTCATCCATGGCCTTGCAGGTCAGCCGGAAGGCCTGAAGAGCCGATCGGCTCTGGGTCTGCTCCCCAAGGCCCGTCTCGAGAACAACATTGTCAGGGCAGATCGCAAAGTCGATGATCTTGATCTGCACCTCGCGTGAGGTCTGAAAAAAGAAGCGATTGCAGTTGACGGTCCATTTTCGTCGTAGCTCGAGCCCCGACAGAGATCAAAAGGGATCTGTGAGATTAGAAAGTCAGATCTGCGTAAATTTGCATCGAAAAGAAACGTCTATACTTACTGGGTAAGGCCTAGGGAAGAGAAAGAACTGGGCTATGACAGAAGTGAAAACGACCAGCCTTTATTGTGTTGAACCCTATTTGTAACTGCTGCCTGCTCTCGGGAAACCGATCGAGCTTACCTCTTGTTCTTTTTAACCAGATATAAATGACAGAAGTGAAGTGACTTTAGCTGCTAAAGGGCTTCAACAGAGAAGAAAAACTGGACTGTGAGCGGATTAGCTTCGTGTCACTTTGAGCGGCAGAGAATCGTTTGTTGGGTGAGGCCCCACAGCAAAGTAAACCTGAGAGGTGAATGAAGAAAGTTGAGTTTGGCAGAGCGCTGCGCATCAGAATAGTGTTTGGGACGGAGGCAAATGGAGGCAACTTGAGAGAGAGTTGAGTTGGGGGGAATCCTTAGGCGCGTGGGACTAAGGACTAAGGGACGATTAACGGCAATGGGCACACACTCACTGCACCAGATTCAATTAGAAAACCCCCCTCCCTTTCCATGGCTCCACAACATTGATCATGTATGTGCACATGCACTGGTTGGTACAGGCCAGTGCCAGCAACTCGAATGTTGAGACGGAAACAATGCTCTTGGTAGTATACCTTGGTGAATCACTGCAGATGCAAGAAGCACAGAAAGAAGAGTTCGTGATTCATCTCAAGAGTGACATCCTTCGACTTCCGGCACTCCTGGTTCAATTCCCCGACTCCATATCAAAATAAATGATGGTTGCCGCTATGGGAAGGTTCAACGGCACCGTATCATGTGGGTGCAGCTTTAAGAACGCGGAAAGATGGTCAACCATCTCGCTTGGGATGTTCAAGGTTGCGAGAGGGGACCAGCGTAAAGTCCAATGGCACTTTTCATTCGGGACCTGCTCGGAATAGATGTTGAGGTTAGGGATCCTGGTACCCTTTTGGTAGGAAGGATGTCGATGAGCAGGTGGGTGTGGGGCCATTCCGCGGTACTATTGTCTGTGGGCGGTAGTTACCCTCGCATGTGCGGTCGTAGTCTTCCCGACCAAGGTGTCACTTTCAAACACGGCACTGACGAGCTTGCGGACATTTCCAGGTACCGTGAGGTACTCATGCAGGATCCGTTGTTTCCCTGCCATTCTTGTCGTTGACTCAGTTCGGACCTTGGATCCCAATGTTTTTGTCTGAGGAACTCGGTGAACCTTAGCTAAAATTTGTTGGAGTCGCCTTGGGGATGAGAAAAAATCTCATGAGGGTCATGGGAAGACATGCCGACATATATTTGGGGAATTGGCTCAACAACATCATAGTCTTCCCACAATCCTAACTTGTTGTGGTCCGCTCTGTTGTCTTTCTTGGCTGCCGTTTTGCCTTTATCGTATTTCTTCTTCTCCTTGGGCCGCACCTACGGGGTGAAATGGTTTATCGCACGTGTCAGGACGGTGAAGTGGATGTGTGTGCGATCGATTTGGCGCCTGATTTCTCGATATTCCACTTCACCCCCAGAGGAATCACGACCGACAAGATCGACTTGGGCCGACGCCAGACAAGGTGTGAGTAGTTTCCAGCAGTCTTTGGAAAGGGGGGTAACTCTCCTCATCGTCCTCTATGTAGAGTGACTCTCCTCCTTGGAATGGGACATTGGCGTCAGGGTCGTGATTACGCGTGGTCTGTTCCCAGCTATGTCCTTGTCCAGGGGGGCAAGTAAACGCCTCCGCTTCTGTTCTTGGAACTCATAGCCTTGATCCACTGATGCTGCCCTCTCTTGAGCAGTGGGGTTCCCCGACATGGTGGATTTTGCAAAGTGAGGCGCGGAGGTTCGAGACAGCTTGGAATAATGCACGGCCCGATCTTCTCGATCAACGCTCATACCCCTGGCATCCCTAACTTTCCTCAATCTCCTCTCTGGTGAGGGTTGGGGCTTTCCTCTCTGGCTGTAGGTAGCAGGCAAATTGGTCGGTCACTGCGAGCCGACGAGGTCGACTGGCCCGCTGTCGAGTGTAATGGCCCAAGTCGGAGACGTCGTAAAGGATCTCGGCCCCCTCGTCGTCGGTCAAGTCAGAATAGTAAAGGCTGGAGTTCCAATTCTCCAATCTGCCTTCAGAAAACTTTCTCTGGATCCGTTGAGATGCGGTCAACTTCTGGTCGAGGTGCAGATCTGGGTCCAACTCAGGATACTCCCTGATTTGCAGATCTGAGGTGTGGACTGAACTACCCGAGCTCGAGGGATGACCTTCAGTTTCTGAATCTGAAGACATGCCTTGAAATGATAGAGTGCTTGTAAAGAAACGGAGTTGAGCTTCCATGAGGCAAAGGGTCGCAAGGGAAAGGACATCATGCCCCAGGCGACCAGCTCAGCCTGCCTGCGCTGAACTTGCGCTGTATTTCCTGCGTTGCGGTCAATATTTGATCACCTCTCAAATGTCTCTCCATGGTTACTCACTGATTGCTGTGCCTAGGTCTCGACTCAGACCTGCTTTAGCTGCTGGTCGTCCTCAGTTTCCGAAGCTGAAGATATGCCATAGGCAGTAGAAAGCTGGTAGAAAATTGGCACACGCTGTCCAGATGAAAGAAGTGAGAAAGGCTGAAATGATGAGAGGGGGAAATAATTGACTTGAAGTTCGCTTTGGGGATTAAATAGTAGAGAATTTGCACGATTATGATAACCAACTGCAGTGAATCAATGTAGAGTGTTTTTCTCGGCGGGACGCGTGAACAAAAACGAACAGATCAACAAACAAACAAACCGGAAAAACAGGAAAAAATGCTACTCCCAGATAAACAAAACAAGCCCTTTATGATATGCCATCACAGTGATTCACGCCGTTGAGTTTCACTTGGTGACTGGTAAGGATCTCTGTTTTATGTTCTTCTAGTAGCGTCAAATGTCTGAGAACGTCACCTCCCCATTTCTTCAACACTAAGAATAAATGCGAGCATAATAATACAGACTAAGACTAAATTTATGTCAAATTATTTGACCCTGATTAATTTTATTTATTTATTTATTTTATTTAGAATGGTGGATTTTTTTTTTTTTGGCTCATCATTTCAGCCAAAAAATACCGGTCATGGGCGGCCTCCAAACTGAGACACTCACCCCACCTCCACCACCAACCTTTGTGCTGCAGCCTGATCTCATCACGAACGTATGGAAAATAGCAAAAAGAAAGGTCCTCAATCATCGTAATTGTATAGGAATAGCCCGATGCGGGGGTCGAACCCGCAACCTTGAGATTTCGTGTACTCTGCTAAGAGTCTCACGCTCTACCGATTGAGCTAACCGGGCAACCGGTTCTTGATGCCGTGGTGAGCTCCAATTTCGGTATCCAAGCCCAGAAACGGTGGTAGCAGAGAGAAATACGCAAGGTTGATCACTCGTGTCCATGAACTGGAAGAATCAATGTCTATTTATTTCATCACTTCGTGTTGTATGCTATCTAGCTACAACTAGCATTGTGGAACAAGTGGTCGTATAATTTCATCATTATGACTACATGACAAACAGGAGGTCGGTATCTGAATCATGTTAGAAGGATTATTGGAAAGGGCTTGATTGTACATACCAAGGGGATGACTGCACGACAACTGTGGCTTTTGGGTGTATTTTGTCTCCAGAATCTCACGGATGCTGTTGAGCAGTTCAACGTAGGTTTGTTTGGGGTTTGCCTTGATAGCGGAGATGAAAGCCCAAGACATGGCGCCTGTGGCTTGCGAGTTGATTGTGGCATCGGCCCTGAAAACAGTATGAGTTTGATATTCCCGATACAGTCAATGGCGAACTTGAGTGACTTACGATGTTTGATCGTCCTTGCTTCCAGACCACATGATGACGTCGGCCGGAGAAGTTCGGGTGGCCTTGGTCTTCTCATAGGCTCCGTCTCCAGTAAAGGCTGACTTGGCCAAGCCCATGATGGAGCTTGCGGCACCAGACACATCACCTGCGGCGTAGGAGGAAATTGCAGTGAGCAGACCCTGACCGGCTTCCTTGGCCAGGTTGGGCTCCTTGAGGACACCCTTGGTAGAGTAGACGTAAGGCAAGTCCATGACAGTGGCAGAGTGGCATGAGTCGAAAATGGCCGTCAGACGGACACCCTGTTGGAGGGGCTTCACCACCAAGGAGTGGATTTGGTCGTCGACGAGTTCGCCATTCTGCTTGAAGTCGACTGGGTAAATGCACTCGTCATAACCATCGTCCTCGTCGCCGTCTTGATCCTCAACCTGTCCTCCGTGACCTATAGGCTGTTAGTGGCTCCTAGAGAAAGGCGGTTGGCCGAACTTACCAGAGTAGTGGAGGAAAAGGGCATCGTTGGGCTGAGCACCATTGACAAGCCAGCCCATGGCGCGGATAATGTTAGCCTTGGTAGGCTGCATAACAGGGTTTTGCTGATCATCGGTCAAGATAACCATGTCCTCGCGCTTGTAATTGTATCGCTCCGACAGGAAATTGGAGACGTTATGGACATCGTTGATGCAGCCACGCAACTCAGCGTCCGTGCCAAAGTAGTTGATACCAATGAGCAGGGCCTTGCGACGACCAGTACAGTTGGAGTATTGGAAGGTATAACCATCGGGGGCACCGTGGCCGAACTGCTGAGGCACCGAAGGAGGAGGAGGGCCAGCGCGCGCATGGCTGGCATAGTGGGCGTTCTGAACGGGGAGAGGATATCCGTAGGCATCCAGACCCGCGGGAGGGGGGTAGTTGGGAGGAGGGTATCGGGTTTGGGTTCGCTGGCCGCCGTAGTTCTGGGTAGGAGGAGGTCCGGAAGGAGGAGCATATCCTCCTTGGCGGTCATATCCAGAAGGAGGCCCAGAGGGAGGCGCGTAGCCACCAGGGCGGTCGTAACTCGAGGGAGGAGGTCCAGAAGGAGAAGCATAACCACCGCCAGGACGGTCGTAACCAGACGGCGGACCTTGAGGAGGAGCATATCCGCCAGGACGATCGTAGCCAGATGGTGGTCCTGGAGGAGGAGCGTAGCCACCGCCGCCGCCGCCTCCGCCATAACCACCACCGTATTGGCCTCCGCCGCCGCCGCCGCCATATTGGCCGCCTTGGGAGCCGTGGTATCCTTGACCGGGATAGTAGGACATGGTGTTTGGCTGTCGAGAAGCTGTAGCTGTTGCGCTGAGCAGTTGGATGCAGCTGCGATGCTGATGCAAGGAGGGGGGAGAGGAAGGGACGGAAGGGAAAAGAAAAGCAGTCGAGTTTGCAGCTCACTGCATCTCACGAGAGCAATGGGAAGAGGTTGGAAGCTCGACGCAGCACCACGTTCGTCACCTAGTTACATGCGTTCATACGCAGGCAGAGCGGGGCACAGAGGGAGGAGCTTCCAACCAGGCATGCGGGCGCTACTTGGCGGGGCAGCCAGAAGCTTCAGGTCTCCAGTGGAGCCTACAGCAACACCGTGGTGACCTACTTGGGCGACCTCCTCTGAGGTGGTCAGTAGACCAGGCGCCAAGAGGCTTGTCCTGTGGATGACACAAAGGGTCTTTCTTCTTCCTCCGCGCCTCCGTGTGCAGTGCATGGGACTTTGCCGTTCGGATGGCTGACATGCAGCCCAACCAGGCCCAGCGTCTGTCTGATGTTGTGTTGCAAAGTGTCGCAGCGCGGGGGGCGGCCTCCCACGACGCATCCAGGCTCGACTTGGCGCCCAGGAAGCTGCCCCTCGAACCCCTACCGCCGCAACCCCTCCCCCTCATTTCCATTCTCGCCGACTCACTCTCGTGAGCGAGGCTAGAGGGCGCCCTTTTTGTGCATCCCCATTCCGTCGACAAACCAACCACCCCTGATGTTCAGCCCGGAGATTGCTCGCGTTTGCTTAGACTGCGCCTCAACGGCAGCGCGACGGTGGTTGCCAGATTGAAACATGCCACGTATGGTGGCAGAAGAGATGGGGAGCGTTTGGTACTCGATACCTGGCTGATACGTCTACCTGCCGTCGAGCGGCTGGACGACAGCCTACGGGGGGGTTGCGCCATCGGTTGTACATGCCAGAGAAATTGCTCACTGCCCCCAAAAAGAAAAGCTAACAGTGATAAGAATAAGCATGTAGTTCCCTGCATGGATTATCCGCATCGGCTAGCAGCGACCGGCCTTCTTTCTAGTTATGTCCACCGTAGAATATCGTAAAATCCGTCCGGAAGCGCGGAGCCTCGGACTCTTCGGGTGCCCTGCGAGGACAAGTACCCCAGAAGCCGGGGCCTGGAGGGGCTGCTTGGTAGAACGAGCGCGATGAGGAGCGAATTGCACCGGAGGTCCGGGCTGCGCGGGGCGGGTTTGCAAGTTTGCCCGCTAATACGCGGTGGCTCGAATGGGAGCTGTCAGTTGCAAATTACACCGGAGTCTGGGTTCTGGCCTTCCTCCTATAGGGGTCCACAGCCCCGCCGGAACGGCCCGCAGGGCTACCTGTTTGGGGGTTGTTTTGGGCGTCGCCTCTGTTGTTGGGGGCCGGCTACAGGGCAACGGCTTGACGTTGGGAGAAGGTCCTGCGAATCATCCACGGGCCTGATACACTGATACCTGCCGCGTGCGAATCTGTGACAAGGTGACAATGTTTTACCTGCGCTTGGCTTAATTTCACGCACGGGAGGCAGCCAAGCAGGTACAGGCTCCCACAGCAGACAGGCATCAGGTACCTCTCACGGGGCACTCGTGCAGTGACTGACCCCCGCCATGTGAATTGTCCACCTCGCACCCACACTCCATTGCCTCCACATGCGCATGTTGCCAAGTGTGCCAGCGGCCTGTCGCGAGCTGCTACGCGGAAAGCTTACACAGCCGACTTGTCAAGAAAACAAACAAGAGGCCACCGCGAGCTAAATCCTATATCTGGAGCGTGTTTCCCACCTCTTCCTCCTGTCTCACTCATTCTTCTTCTCGTCCTTTACCTCTCCCCTCCCTCCCCTCAACCACTTATACACGGGAACCTGTCCTCTATCGGAGGTACATTTCCACCATGTCCTTCTTCAAGAAGATCACCTCCGAGCTGGAGAACCTCGGACTCGGCGGCGACAAGAAGCCGGAGCAGCAGCAGCAGCAGCAATATCAGCAGCAGCAATACCAGCAGCCTCCCCAGCATTATCAGCAGCCCCCTCCCCAAGAAGGTGAGTGCTGCATTCTATCTTTCCCCTCCGCGCACCCTCTCGATCTGCGTCTAACGTTTACTTCTTTCAGGAAGCCGTGATTACGGCGGATACCAGGGCGGTCAGGGTGGCCCTCCTCCTGGCCAGCAATACTATTCCTCGCCCCCTCCCCAGCCAGCCTATCAGCCCCCCTCCGACAAGCCGCCTTTGCCCGAGGGCTGGACCGCTCAGTTTGATCAGCAGCACCAGCGCTGGTTCTATGTAGAGGTTGCTACCGGCCGCTCCCAGTGGGAGGCTCCGGGATACCGCGCCCCTCCCGTTCCTCCTCAGGACTCTCGTC
>NAGG01001061.1:0-11364 GCA_003031705.1 Calonectria naviculata | reverse complement strand
GCCTACATCTAACTTGCTGGGGAGGGGGGCGGGAGTGGAGGTGCTGCGTGTGGACTGGACTAGCTTGGTCGACTAGTTTGTATTGACAGATGGGACGGGACAAGGGAAAGATATAGGGAGGGGGAGGTGTTTGGCGAGTTGGATGGGTGGAGGAGGGTGGTGGTGGTGCATACGTGATTCTGAGAGATGGGAAAAAATAGTTGAATAGGAAAAATTCTAAAGCAACACACGGGTTTAGCGACTATAAACCCCTGCAGCTGAAAAGCAAGCGTCATTGTCGTCTGGTGTAGTCTGTCTGACATAGAGCGAGCTAGACCCGGCAAGCAGGTAATAGGCGAGCGAGCGAGGCAAGCGACAGACGGCAGAGCCCATAATATTAACAGCCGGCCGGGGGGGAATTGTGGGCTCATTTGGGCCTCTGCTTTATTAACTTTTGTCCGTTCCTTGCTTTGCCGTGCCTCACTAATATCAGCGCCCTTGTCTGTCCTGCCTCTCTCTGCCCGCCGCCGTGCTCGTGGGCCCTGGTCGTCGGCCCCGGCGGACGGACACACCGACAGGCCCTCCTGGCTGTCCGAGGCTTGGACCCGGGCTCGAGTGTCGGGGCGGCTGAGAGCTGGGGACCCATACGCGTTTTTCTTGACTGAGGACACAGTAGCAGAGAAAATCTTCAATTTCGTCTCCGACGCAGAGGGTCGACCGTGCTATAGGCGAGAGGGCGAAGCTGTTTCAATCTTCATCTCCCAATGACGCTATCTCCTCGCGTACCGGGCTTTGACCCCGAGGGCTCCATAATTAAATTTCAAAAGCAAAGAAAATCACCATCGGCGCGGGAAAAGAGAAGAAAAAAAAAAATTCGATACCGGCCGAGCCTGTGTACCAACGTCTCGGAGCACACCCGTCACCAAAACCCACCACACCCAGTCCGCCGGGCTCGCCAACCCCGGCCCAAGGAGGGCCACGCCCGCTCGTCAAACCGCCCGGGGGTTCCGCGGTGGCGGGCTAGAAGAAGCCCAGGACCCGAAGCCATGGGAATCGACGGGAAGGGGGAAGGGCAAAGGAGGAGCAACAGGCAAAAAAAAAGGATCCAGCATCCAGGATACTGAACCCGAAGGCTTGGTAAGTGGGCGGGATCGTGCTCGCAGGCCCAGCTCCCGAGCTGCCGGGGAACCCAGGGTCAGTTGGTCGGTCGGTGTGCTATGTACCTGTGTGTGTGCCAATGTACATCGAGGGATGCTCTGCGGGCTGGCCTCTCTGGGCGAGCCCTCCACACCAACAGGACAGGGCAGCGTGAGTGGTGGTGTGTGTGGGCAAGGGCGGTGCGGTACATGCCTTTACTTAGCAAGGCGGATGGGCCCATGCACGCCGCCATCAACGGTGCGAGCCGAAGCCGGAGAAATGAATCTAAAACGAGGGCCGATGGTCAGGCTAGAGCGTAGAGGGCCACATCTCCTTTCTCTCGTGAGGCTAGCGCCTCGTCGTCTGCACCCTCCCCACCCACCGTCGCGCCCCGTTCTGAGTCTGCGCACGTGTCTGATGCTAAATGGGCGACGTCCGTAGTATTCGCAAGAGAGGGCTGTCTAGTCGGGCCCTGACTTTCTAGCTCGGTAAGAGTGCCATCATCGTGACTCGGGGCTTGTGTACGCTGCAATGCTACTGTCCAAAGCGTCTTGTGACTGTCATATGAGTAATCGGAAGCAACGGGAATGCGACATGGATGGAAAAGCAAATAAGGGAAAAAAAACTCAAAAGGACGCCAACAGGGAAAGACATCAGACGAGGCTGGTCGAGCGATCCGGGGTGGGTTCCTCTCTTCTCTACTTCGGGCTTAGAACCATGTAGGTCCCATGTATGAATGTCTGTAGCGCATGTAAGGTCGCGTCGGCTTTCTTTCTTCTTCCTTCTGGGCCCGACAACAGTTGGTCAAAAAAATTCTGTGAAATTCGATTGGGTGTATCTGTTTTGTACAAGTCCACTCTTCCCTGCCCACATGATTCAAGGAAACCAATTTCGACCAAAACAAGTATAGGAAAACAAAAAAGGAAAAAATATATATATAAAACAAGGAAAGACATGATGATGATAGTGATGATGATGATGTTTGATTGATACAAGGAGAAATCCAGAGTCTGAGAACGATGACCGTACCGACCCACGTATCGAACCGTGTTCTCAGCCAGTACCAACCAAACCTTGTCCATTAGTTGTTGATTGACAATTGTTGGGTTGGTGGCTAGTGCGGTTGTCTGGTGGGTTTCTCGGTATCGGTTACCGCTTTGTGTTTTTGCTGATCATTCGTGAGTAAAAAATGCTCGTGTGAAAAAAGAAGACTTGGTCGACGTGATCCATCCAGTACCCTCAGCCGATATAAATTAGAACAGGTGGCATCATTGCGTCGTCCAAAAGCCCAATGCAGTAGGCGAAAATAAAACAATGGAAAGGGAAAAAATATCAGGCAAAAATCAGTGTGATGTGAGTCCGCCGACCCCGTCCCGCTGTCACGCCGCAAATAACCGGTCGTCTCTTTTTCTTCTATCCCACTCTTCTCCACCCTTGAGGGCTATACGCGTCTTTGATGAGATTTCTGTGCTATCATAAAAAACAAGGTCGGTGAGAGCAGCTGTGTCTGGATGGAGTAGATCATGGTCGTCGTCATTGCATGGCCGCGGCCGCATCAGCAAAGGTCCCCACGAGGGGCCCGTCGTCGCTCTCGATGGTCTTGACATTGGCAGACCCGTTACGCTGCATCTCGATCGTCTCGTCCTCGGGGAGCCAGTCAACTTTGACGCCAGGGGTGGGGCCGTCGCCCTGCGCGTTGAGTTTCGACACTAGATGCTGATATCGGGCCACACGTGCGCCCTGTCCAGCGTAGGCAAACGGTGTCGTCGCCCCGCGGGCTGTGTTATCTTGCGGAGCTATCTCGAAGATGTCCACCATATTACTACAGAAGACATGTCAGTCAGTTCTTGACCGGTGTTTGGCAGCACACCGCCACTCATCGGTTCCCACGTACTTTGATGTTTTGGCCACTACTCGCTGCAGGGCTTCGTTCTCTCGCTGGGCCTCGAGCGTGTCGCTCTCCGTCATGCCCTGCTCGCCGAAGCTGCCATACTGCATGCCGTTTGCATCGTCGTAGAGGAGACGGTTCTCCTCATCCTCGTCGTAGGCGTCGCTGTCGCGCTGGCCCAGGCATGATGATGTGCAGTTTCCCATGGTCAGCTGGCGTCTTGACTAGTAGCTCATAGCAGTCGGAGAACGATCGTGAAGGGTGATGTCGTGTGTGGGCGATGTTTGTCGGCCGAGAGCATTCCTAATGATGGAACGACGATGCTGGCCTGATGTTTGCGGGGTCGTTCGAAGCCAACTGGTCGTGAGGCTCTCTGGTCGTCAGTCGCGCAATGAAGCTTCACACGAGATTACCTGGTGGGTCTTCATGTGGGGTGGCTGAAGCGCATCGGGAAAACTCCGGACCGTCGTCTCGAACCGTGCTGTTGGGTCACCCGAGGTCGACATGACAACAACATCAATCCAATCATGATACATTTGTAAGGTTGACGTTGGGTAGACGACGTGGTTGTGTCGCTGGTAAGCGGTTGTTCAAAAATGCAAAAAGAGCCGCTCTCAACCCGCATCACCTGACCGACATCACCCCCTTGACATAACTTTCATCATGTCTCGCCCGTAGAGAAGAACACCCACTCATGCCCGCCCTTGCAAAGGGGGCACAGATACTGATTAGCCCTTGCAATGCCCTTTGTATGTTGTGATGTGCTTGCTGATTGGTTCCTTTTTTTCATGCAAAGATTTTATTCGCTTGCTTCAGAACAGTGCCCTATCCCCCCTTTTGTCGCCCTTAACTACGGCCCTGTGAAGAAGAACAATTCACTTTGTAGTTTAAATGATGAGTCAACAGTCTGACAATAACTTGCGGCGGGCCTTTCGCCAATTGAAATAAATACATAAAAATAACAAAAATAAGCCAGTAAAATAACCATGCATGAACTAAGATGAGTATTATTCTCGTATAATAAAAGGCCGATTATTATTTTACCATTTAGATCAAGAAACAGGGGCAGTCCAATGAGAAGTGACGCTGGCGTTGTCAGACTTTTGGCACCTGATTTTACAACAAGACTCTTCTCCCTCATAACCCTAGTTTGCAACCCTTGAGTTAATACTAGACTGGATTAATTGTAAAACTAATTCGCTTCCCCAAAGTGTACGATCTGCCTTGGGTTTGCTCCCTTGCCTTTAGTCCCTTGACAAGGCTCAATACTCACAATGTTTTGTTCTCGAGGGCGGATGGTCCCTGAAGAAAGCGCAATTCTCGACTAGAAAATAGAACCAAGGGAATCATTCTATAAGTATTTCACCACGTCGTGCCTTTTGACAATAAGCCCATCAACAACACTCTCACCACACTCAAGCTCCTCTCCTCTCCCCTACTCATCTTCTCCAACAACTGCCTATTTCTGGGATAAAGCACCCATCTATTTTCGGGTTTCTCATCGCCGATACCATAAATTAATCGACATGGTTCGAATTACTCCTTGGGCCGTTCTGGCTCTGTCACCTTTTGTCCACGGCCAATTCGATTGGCTTCACGCTCGGGGCCAGGCCGAAGAATGCTGCCCTTGCTCCAGCTCCAGTGCGCCTGCAGGCAATATCAAAACTGTGACAGTCACCGAGCCAGCTGGAAGCCCTCGTACTGTCACTATCAATGCGCCATCAAAAGAAACTGTCACTGTCGAGCACACTGTAACGGAGCCCGGAAATACCATCTATGTTACTCATGTTGAGGAGCATACCGTCACGCATAGGGTCACCGTCATCCCCATTCAAACGAACAAGCCCAATGGGAAGCTTGCCAAGACGTTGACCATTTCCTCAGGCTTCCCCGCCCCTAGTGGGCAAGTGCCTGATAAAAACAGAGGCGACAGCACTAAGCCTATCTCCATTAGTGACAAAGTTAAGCAGTCACATGACGAGCATACTACGATTGCTGTTGGCGGCAGTGATGACAAAGATAATAATGCCAACCCCGTTCTGGTCAAGAAGCCTGATGGGTCCAAGCCAGTCAATACTGCTCCTGCGGATGGCTCAAAAGGTCGCTACGAGACAAAGACAGTCCAAGGGGAAGACAAGTCCAATACAGTTACTGCCAAGCCCACGCCTAGCACCAAGGGTGTCCAGAAGGTTGGGAAGGACTACAAAGTCATCGTCAAGCCAGAACTCAGCACTACGACAATCATTCTGAACAACGGCACGAAGATAACTGAGGTCGTTAAGGTTCCCCACACTATCACGGTAACCTCTCCACCACAGGCCACAACTCCCAACGTCAAGGAGTACCAGACCATCACAAATACCGCTGCCGGTCGCAATGGCCAGCATGAGGTCGAGACCATAATCATTGACAAGGAGACTGGCGAGTCGGTCTGCCGGACGGAGAGCGGGCTTCCATGCTACGACTCCAGCAACAAGTACGAGGATGTCTACGACAGCAGTGATAGCAAGAAGGTCGATAAGAGCGAAAACAAGCACAACCCCGCCGACGACAGCCACAGAAACGGTCAGGCGTATGACGACATCAAATACGGGAGTGGTACCGAACACTCCGTGACGGTAACGGAGGAAGCCGGCGCCGCCACACTCACCGAGTGTCCACTAATGCCCACCTCCACCAGCATCCAGACCGTGTATAACACGGTGGTTATGACTGTGGGCCCCAACGGAAGGAAAGCGCCGAAGCCCACGCAAACGGCGACAACTCCTGCGGCGGCGACGCCCACTGAGAGCCGCAAACTGCGGGTTCGGAGGGATCGCGCTCAACTCCCCAAATGGTGGTGAACATCTAGCGCGAGGAGCAATTGAACGGCACAGCTATTCGGCTAGTCTAGCCGAGAGGAAAATATGAACGGTAAATACGACTACATGTGGGAAAAAAAGGATTAATTGGGAATATCTGTCCACGCGGGGGACCTTAATGCGGGGCAATGGCCCAGGGAAGCAAATACTATACACGGCTCTGTATGATTGGATATATGACATGTTGAAAAGAAGGTCGAGAATTGTGTCAGATAAGCAGGGAGACGAGTCGATATAGCTGAATCAGATAGCACTAATTCTAATAGAGGATATTTTCCTTGTTCATTCGCTAGAGAGCCTTTCCCGCCTATTTGTGACAGCGTCGGCTTTGGGATATGCGGAGGCATACGCGACTGGCTCAAAGCGGAAGAAGCATAAAGTAACCTATCGATGTGGGAGCAAGGATGGGGAGAGTTGGGTTACATGCAGCCATCAGGCGGTCATCCAACCAACACCACCCGGCGGGCTTTGTGCGCCGTTGCACGTCTCAGGGCCTCACCTCTTTCGGCGCAATCTGCGTCTAACTATGTCGTGCATAAGGGAATTTCGGAATGCCAACGCGCGACCGCAATCCGCCTAACCAGCCGTCATAGCGATTAAAGGTCGGGCTAAGAAAATGGCTCAGGCTGCTTGCTTGTTTATTTTTGTTCCCTTTTAATCGCCGTGCAGCGACGGCGGCTTCGCTAGCCTCGCAATTGCGCTTTCTCATTTTCCGAAGCTGCTGCTTCGTCGTTCCGTGGCGCCTTCTAGTGAGCGAGCACGATGGTGGGGATGCCCGGGCCGACGGGATTTTGCGTCATCGTATCAAGTAGCGGGCCAAAAAAAACCACAGCCATGACACTATTTGCCTCATGGCTTGTTTTAAAAATACACGGGAGCTCTGCTGGCGCTATCAAAACAAGCAACTGATTTTCTGGGTTTCGTCACACGTCTTGCTCCACCATGGCGAGATGACGATATTCAATGCAAAACGAGAGGAGAGGGGAACCGTGCCAAGATTTTGCCTTCATGTGGCACTGGGTCGTCAATCACGATCGATGCACGAAAAGGGGGCTCGAGAAAAAGCTTGTGTTGGGATGAGCCAATGTTATGCGGGTGCGCCGGGCACAGTGCCTGAGTCCGGGATGGATCTTCAGCTGCTTTAATTAATTAGTGCCAAAGCCAAGCTTTGCGTTGCTTGCCAGGCCCCTTGCCAACACGAACTCCACCGCGCGCCTCGCTTCAGCCCAGCGAGGAAGCAGAGTCAGCGAGCAAAAAAAGTCACGCCACCCCAGGCGGCTCGTCTGGATGAAACTGGCCGTTCTCGTATCTGCGCAAGGGAAGCCAGTCTTGGGGCGATCCGGGCTGTTGGCCGCGGTGCCGACTGAGGCGGGGAGGAGAGCTGCGCATGTCTCACTGTCGGGCTGCAATATCTGTCTGTGAGAGAAAAGAAAAAAAAGCGCCGTATTGCAATCAATCATGGCTGGCGCGACACACACATGTCCTCGCTCTTCATTCCAGTTCGTGTCAGAGGCGAGCTAAATGGGATTGACCGAGCTCTGCAGACCGAGTGTCTCGCTCATTGTGTCCTTTTGTTCGTGTCCCTGAGCACGAGTGGCTATCATCGTCGTCTGTACTGTGCAGTGGTCCCCAGGGAGCGCGACCAACAAGCCGCTTCTGGTTGGTCGCGAGTGCTCGACGGTGCTGGGCTCCGTTTCTAAAGTGGACGTCGATGGAGCAGGCTGTGCTGTCATCCTATGGCATCCTTCGGCAGGATGCCGTGCCCAGTGCAACCCATCAGGCTCCCCCCTGGTCTGCTGTCGCACCACGGTACGATGCAGCCAATCCCTCCGTCGCCTGGAAAGCCACTGCCCCGGTTTACCGGCTCCGATCCGAATAAAAACGAACAGGATGCAACCCACAAGTCCCGGGGGGGAAGGGGGCCACGACGAACAGAGACGAACAGACGAACAGAGATTCACTGTCATCCCCATTACTTGGAGCAGAGGGCATTCGGCCATGGCACTCTGCAGCTGGCCCGTCCCCGACCGTAAGCCTCGTACGTTGAAGAGGAAACAATAAATAGTGTTGACACGCGTCACCGAATCGGGCCTGGAATGGCTGTGGCGCGGACGCCACCAGGCCCGCTTCTGGCTTCGAGGCCCTCTCCGACATGGGCGACGATCAGTAGTTTACGATAGTCTCTCGTCTCGTTCCTTAGCTCAGCGGGTCCCCCTTGGCGTTCTAGAGTGGGCTGTGAAGATGCAGTTGGACGCATGTGCATTTGCATGTGTGGAAATGCGTGTTGGCCGCCGTCGTCTACTCCTTGCTGCTCGATGTTTGCATCAAAAAAATCATCAGCTCCGGCTTCAATCGCACGCAGCTCAGACGAACGCTCACGTCCACGCACAAATACCACGGCGGCTCCTACGGGCGCCCGTCCCCCTGTGGCCGTAATCACCCACTGCTCCATATATATCCCCAACCCACCCATTCTCGCCCTGTCTGTGTTCATTTGGATCTGCCTGGTCGGGATTTTGTCGCTAGCTTGTTCCCTCGCCTGTTTGAGCCACCCTGCCCAGGGATGCACGTCAAGCTAAAGTTCCCGTCTGTGGCTGACCTTCTTTCACGCCTTCGCTCGGGGCAAGGAATCACATTAACCGAGATTTTTTACCTTTGACCGGTCTGCAACAAAGGTGGTGCCGTTGCAGCTTTGTTGCGATAGACTAGCCGCCGCGAGTGCGACGTGGCACACATCCGTATATAACATGACGGACCAGGTCCCAGACCCAGCTGCCCCCCTTCCAATGGCATCACGGGCCGTGTTGAGCGGAGGTACTGTGCTGGTGGTGGCTTCCAGCTGCCCTTGCGTCTGTCACTAAGACCCGCTACAGGTCTCGGCATACCACAACAGATGAGACCCAAGAGGTTACGGCTGCTCCGGTGGCCCAGCGGACCAGGCATGCCCCTGTAGGCACTTAGTCCATAGGGGGGGGGGCCCTAGCCTCTCCCAGCCCTAGGACCTGCGGTTTGGCGATTGCCGTTGTAACAGGCGGTGCTAGTAGGCTAGTCACCCGCTATGGCAAAGGCTCTACAGTAGTCGCAGACGCCGCGATTACCCTGTGGCACACATCCGTATATAACAGCGCTAGCTCCCAGACCCTGTTATCCCCGTTCCACCATCCGCCATCTCGATTCTCGTCGCTCGTTCCCGACAAACGAACATCGCCATCATGGTCCTCGCAGTCAGGGCCTATTCGCGGCGTCACGTCGTGGCCGCCAGCGTCGTCGTTCTCCTGTTCTTTGGCTTTTTGGTCTGGAACCAGCAGGAGCACATTTCCAACACAATCGCCTCGAGCTCCCTCCTGTCACACAACAAGGACCCCGCCCCCAGCGCCACGGCCGACACCAAGAAGCCCACGCCAAGCCACGACAGCTCGAAACTCGAAACCGACAAGACGAAGCCGCGATTCTGGACCTCCAAGGGACATCTGCTGCCCAGCGTGTGGGACTACAAGCGCCCGGACAACATCAAGAGCATCAAGGCCCTGGTTTTCTTCGGCCGCCGCCAGCCCGTCTCCATTCTCGATTGCTACCTAAAGGTTTGTTCGCGTTGTTCCGGTGCAATCAGGCGATTGACTAATTATCTCCTCCCAGCGAAATCTCAAGAAGAATGGCGGTATGCTCGATGGTGTCATCTTTGTGGAGCGCACTGGCACCCCTGAGGACGTGGCTCTCCTTGACCGGATGCTCAAGAGCGAGCCCGAGTACTACGAGAAGTGGGCGGCCACCGAGAACATGGCCAACATGAATCAATTTTCTTCAGGCTTCGGGCAGTCCTACGATCGCGTTGAAGATGATGTTTTGTACATCAAAATTGATGACGACATTGTGAGTGATGGTGCGGTTTTCTCATTCCTGCCCGTCCGCTAACACGTGTTCCAGGTATTTATGGAGGATAGTCTCATCCCCTCCCTAGTCCAGAAGAAGGTCGAGCATCCCGAGTATTACATCGTGTCTGCCAATGTTGTGAATCAGCCCCTGCTCAGCTGGGTCCACTGGAACCTCGGCGCTGTTAAACCTTATCTCCCCGAGCTGAACAAGACGTCTCCCATTGTCGGTACCGAGTTCGACTGGCGCCCTTCGAAGCTGCCCGAGTGGGAGGGTCCCGATCTGGACGAGTTTAAGCTTGGTGACTGGGAACCTTCGGAGGACGGCGTGCACCGCTGGCTGCCCCTCAACCACGGCAACCATGATCACATCCTCGACTTTACCCCCATTGAGAAGACCGAATATCACCCCTATGGACGTGGTTGGACAGAGTGGAAGATTGGCGCTCAAGAGCACCTGAGCTTCCTCGAGAACCTCGAAAACGACGCGTTGTGGCAATACAAGTTTGGCAACTGGGACTTCCAGTACGATCGTATGGGAATTCAGTTTGTCGCCATGATGGGACGTGACATCAACGCTGCCAAGCCCATTGAGTCCGACGACGAAAACCACTTTTCCTGCACCATGACGAGGAAGCTTGGGCGACGTGAGTTTAAACCCTGATATTTTTTGTCAAACATGTGTTTATTAACTTTTGGCTAGACGCCGTTGCCGATGGCCGAGGTATCGCTGTTCACTACAGCTTTGGCAGCCAGCGTGGAGGCATGGACAGGACAGATATCCTCGAAAGATATCGCGCATTCGCCCGTGACAACATTTGCGAAAGCCCGATGCTGTGGACCCCTGAATATGAGGAGCAGGCAAAGGCCGAGAAGAAGAAGCAGCAAGAGCAGAAGAAGAAGGAGGACCAAAAGAAAAAGGAAGAGGCCAAGAAGAAGGACCCTTGAAATTGGCCCAAAAAGCTTTATGAGAGGTCGCGAAACAGAGCGACTTTATGAGGCGCGTGGCGGACGACCGCGAGGGTCTGTCTTGCGAACTATGACGATTTTTTCCTGTGTATATATCATTTAGAATGGCGTTATCTGGGAGCGGCACGGGATTTTGGGACGGCAAGACAATTTTCATATAGGGCGATATCCAGAAGATTAGGGTCTCTGGAGGATATCACGGGTACGAGCTGTACAATACGAATAATACAGAGAATCGCACATGCTACGCGCATGATGCAGACGACAAATGCACACCATCTGAGCTTGGCACCAGAACCTAGAGCAGTGATCGCTCTCCGTTATGCTTGGCGTGTCTCCCGGCGATTGGGAGCAGAGATCTACCGCCTTTTTGTTCCCGGAGGATCACGGCAGACAGGGGTCCAGCGTGGCATCAAATCCCCACTCCCAATCATTTTACCAGATCTGGAAGATCCACAGGCACGCGCTAGTGTTGTTGCTTTGCGGACTGCAGGCTGACGTGAGAAGCCAAAAGGGGGGAAAGGGTTTTTTCGCTGCAGCACGGGGAGTCCTTGGACGGAGAGTCTCATATTTCTGGTTCGGACTCTGGGGTTGGAATGCGTCTCATTCCCCCTCAGCTGGTACAACGCTCCAATTCTCATCTCCTTCCCCCCTCCCCCCC